>BQNB010026807.1:2378-58225 GCA_026074375.1 Tanacetum coccineum | reverse complement strand
TTATTTGACAAACATATAGGGGTATTGACTTAACTTTTCTTCCCCATTCTTCTGTAAAATTGATACTACCATGAATCTCAATCGTTCTAAAACTGTATTTACAAGGATAAGGACTTAGAAACCATGTACTTAATAATTAATTTGGGTTAAAATAATAATGTACTAAAGGTGAGTACATACAAGGTAGGCTAAGGCGATTTTGGTGTAACAATTAGTTGTAAGGGTTAACAATGCTCTTCATTAATAGTCCGACTTAACCATAAAATTATGATAACCGTGAAAAAGAATAGGCTCAAAGGGTTGTACTCAGGGTATCCTGCACTAAAAATGAGTGTATGGCAAGGGTGTGGGATAGTTATATGATCGAGGTGACCATTATAACAATTACAGTTTTTAAACATGGGTTAATCCTAGTGCCTCTTATCTAGCAAATCCTAATACTCACTATGCGGTCTCGGGATGCATCACAAAAATAAGTTTTAGAATTTAATACACTACCGGTACACTCATATAATTTAATACCGATACCAATGTTCCAGAAAAGGCGACAAAGACCATACTTACACATCCGCAATGACAGAATAGACACATATGACTGCATTCGAACCTTAACTTGAACAACTTAATGGTATAAACTATCTTAGGTATTAAAAATGGATACCCAAATTCCTATAGATCTAAAGGCGAACCTCACATTTTTTGGGTGGAATTCTGAGGGTTTTTGTGCTAGTCATATAAATTCCTATCCATGAGACGCCATTAATACTCTGTTTTTGTCGGTATGTGTTATAAATTTTTTTAAAATTTTTGTTAAAATTACCTTTTATGCTATGTTTCGATATATTACCCATCATTTTAAGGAACAAGCAAATGATAATTGAAGAAATAGTTTCTAAGACTTATTCCCCCTACACTTAAGTTGAACATTGTCCCCACTGTTCTTTAGAAGTACCCGTAAAAACGAATAAAGTGAAAAGAAAACAAGTAAAGGAAACTAGTACTCCCCTTGTTTGCTTAATAATGGAGAAGAAACATGCGATAACAGGTTAAATTTTCCTCCAAGAATCGTCTAATGAAACTTCCTAAGAACTTCCAAGCTTCTTCTCATCAAATATAATCTGTAATCAAAGACAAAAAACAACTACACCAAACATAAAATCAGCGAGATAGATATAAATACAACGAGAGTTTAGGGTTTGACTCTATGAAACCAGTAAAGATAGGATGAGAGTAATGATGTAATCATAGGTTTATGCATGTTTAAAAAAGAATTACAAATTCTAAATGTTGTGCAAACTATCTTTCAGGAATACTTGAAATTTTTTGAATTTTCCTGTAGCTGGGCTCACGACGCCGTTAGGATAAATCCTTACGCCGTCCCCAGCCTCTGAGAAAATTTTCTTTTTGTTTTCTTTGAAAAACTTCATGCACGTGATTATATAAGTTATTTCCTGTATGAATTACTGCATGAAACCTGATATTAGTCAATACAATCATATGACTTGAAACTGACACAAATTAATCTAAATAATTTATTTATTATGTTTGAATTGGTTCTTAAAAACTGGATATTTCCGCTACACTTATTTTGTTGCAAAATACCTTTGAAATTAAGACGAGGTTAAAGACAAAGCAAAGCATGATTACAAAATGATGAATTCAAACAGAAAAGAATAAATGAGAAGAATTAAAACACAAGACATTCAATGGGCTAACGAATAATAGATTAAAGCAAATAACCGGAATAAAAGTTCTAACATCCAAATCCTAAATTATTACAAGCCATAATTGTTCAACAACAAAAGTAACTAAAGACTACATGATCAAACAAGGATAATCAAGAAGAGCCATCATGGGATGGGTCAGGACGGTATGCAAATCCTAGAGGCATGTGTCCATGGTAGCCATAGGGAGGGTAATCGGCTTCACACCCGGGGAATGGAACGATCTGGAGATGGGGGTCTAGGTTGTCTCGGGTAGACAAGTATTGAAACTCGCGGACGGTGTGGTTATACATCCAGTTGGCTTGCGCCTCTTTTTGCCCCCTCCATGCATCAAATTACTCCCATTGCTCATCTTGTTGGTCTATCCATCGTGCCTGACGAACCTGCCAGTCGTCTTGGCTTATGTTAAGGTATATTTTAGCGGGACCTCTAGCCCCCTCGTTAGCCGCTTCACCTCCAGCTTCTTCCTCGGCTTTATTATCTTCCTCGACTGCTCGTGTTGCGGGACAAATGCATACTCCATTGTGCAACTCCATGATAACCCCTATTGCGATTAATTACTTTTTCTTAAAGACATGGGGAAGGGGTCCGACACTCAACGCATCCATCATTCATTGGTTAGAAAAGATCAGGCAATCCTAGTCACAAACATTCCCCCGTAGATCAAGTTCTTATCCCTTACTCCCTTTAGGTATTTGGCAAGCCAATACGAAATGTTGCAAACGACCCCTTGAGTGTAGATACAATAGAGGTAGTAGAGATCAATCTCGATGACTCTATAGGTGTTTTCCTTTCTACCCGCTATGGTCGTCGCGATGCAACGGTGGGCTAGCTTAACCTTTAGGTCCCTAATGGAGGCCACTTTTGTCTTTCCCACATTAAATCCACCGTCCCTAATGCTTGGCCAAAATTCCACCAACAAGTGACTTGCCTTCATCGTCTTAGCTTTACTTAACCCACTTAGAGTTGCATTCTACCTAGATTTCCTTTTGGTATACAAGCCTACTCTCTATCCCAACTCTAAAAGAGACATTTCCCTTGGCTCGCCCCCTAATATAAACTTAACACCCAAATGTTCTGGATCATACCTACAAGTGGAGGCCTCAAACTCAAATGACGCAAAGAATTCACAAACCAATTCTCGGTAAACATGTTCATTGATTCGGAAGAGTTTTATCCATTGGGGGCCCGAGAAAGGGTCGGTGTTAATAGACTTAAAGAAATATTGCTCAAGACCTTGATTGACGAGCAATTCCTAATCAATGATGTCCCCGAAGTGAATGGGGCCCCTCGCAAGAGTGTCATGATTCAATTGGTGTACCCTATTTTTGAATACTCCGAACCTTCGAATCTTTTCTTCCAACAAGAAATTTTAGGAAGAGGAGGATTGTCCTCTTGTACTCCTGGCTCTTTTACTCATGGTCTGTATCAAAGCCAATACAAAAATGGATTTACTTAGGATCATATTTTTTGTTATGTCTGATCAGCGGATCCAGACGACGTCGCGATTTTGTCTTGACGCCGTCAGGATGACATCGTTTGAAAAATTAGATTGCGAGGGAAAACTAAGCCATTTTCCAATAAACCCATTTCCAAACATCCCCTTAAGATTAGACCCTGTATAGAAGTTCGAAAAAAATCATGGCCATTGACCTAGATCCGAGTTCTTTTTATACAAGAGTTGAGATTAAGTGATTCAATACCTTAAGTGACAATAAACTACTTAGATCAGTGCATGATTACCTTTTATTTCGACCAATTGGATTGTGGTGAAAACCAATTGGGTGAAATCGTAATCGAACGAAATAGAGAGCGAATCGAGATGAGGGAATAGTGAAGATGAGAGAGATGAATCACTTACCAATTGGGGATGATCGTCCTTTGTACAACAAGATTTGAGTCAATGGTCGGCTATGGTGGTTTTAGGGTTGCTTTTGTTTTGTGGAAGAGGATGAGGGAATAGGTAGGGTTTTTATATTCCTCTGCCCAGTTCATTGCGACGACGTCGTGCCTTACTCCTGACGCTGTCATGATGGCTGATTCGTTTCATATCCCCCTTTTGTTGACTTTTGACTTTCTTAGAAGAAGTCAACAATCCTCCTTCCCATAGGGTCAAATACGTGGTTACTTTCAGTGAGTATGAAAGAATAATATGATGAGATCTTGCTTTTAGTGAAGTTATCATCCCCAACGGTTAGGTAATTATTAAGTGTCGGTTGGGGTATTGAGGAATTTTCATCTTTACGTTAGGATCTGACTTTTTTATTAGCACTCTTACCCGGTTTAAAGCCGAAGGTACTCTTTCAAAAATGGGGTAGATTCGAGAAGGTTAGATGAACATATCCATAGTGAGTTCGTGGGGATAGACTTAGAGGTCTCAAAACAAATCACAAGATTTTCTGAGAATTTGTGCCTGGCAAGGGGTTCCGGAACCTTAATATCTAGGTATTTTGTGATCTTTTTTATGTTTCTTATCCTGTTCCCCTCCTCAATTATCTTTTCCTTTAACCTCCTTGTGACTTCCAAAAAGAGTTGCATGAAATCGGCCACAATAACTTTTATATATTCTTCAAGCTGTTTGACTCTCTCTTCCTGATCGAGGATGAAGTTCATCACAATGTGCTCAAAATCCTCTTGACGTAATGGTTATGAGGGTATTTGATACATTTTGTTGCTTGTCATTCTAAATACGCTTTTACTTTTTCCCATTAGAGAGATCGCGATCTTCATAAGTGCATCAACTTTATATTCCATGACTCTTAGTAAATGCTTAATGTCAGGATTTTGTAGTTAAGGCTCCCTTCCTCTGGGATGACGGGGTCGTTCCATCCTTCATCTTTGTATTGGGCTAACTTCCCGATAGTGGCCCAAGCCTTTCCTACACTTAATTTTCTCAACAGGCCTTAGGCAGCGTAGTCCAAAGTTCTCTTCAGAGTTTGGTCGATGCGGTCACAGAAGATTTGGACTTGAAGCCAAAGGTCGATGCCATGATGAGAGACTTTTTGGAGTAAGTCCTTGAAACGAGTCCATGCTTCTGAGAGAGATTCTCCTTGATGTTGTTGGAACATCAAGATATCGTTGTGAAATTTTACGGTCCTTCCCGGTGGAAAGAATTAAGCAAGGAAACGAGTAGTAAGATCCTCCCATGTGGAGATGGATCCTATTGAAAGACGTTCAAGCCAATTGCTAGCTTGATTGCGAAGGGAAAATTGAAATAAACGCAGGCGTGTTCTTTCCCTATTTGCATCGTCAAGGTCAAGTGAGCCCACAAGTTTTAAGAAATCCTTGAGGTGTTGGTTTGGATCCTCAGACCGAAGTCCGTGGAATGAGCATCCGTTTTGCACCAACTAGATGGTGTCGGATCGAAGAGGTACCATGTTGTTCCCTACGGGGAGCTCAGTGGTATTTATATAACCATCATGGCTTTATTTGGAGTAATCTCCAAGAGTACGAATAGGATTTTTGTCTCCCATGGAGGTCAACAAAAATGGATTATGAAACAATTAACATAAAGAAAAGATAGACTACAAGAAAGCTAATATATGGAAATCAAAATCTCACATGAAAGGATTCAAGTGAGTAGAACTAAGCTAAACTAAGTTCGAAACCTAACTATTCCCTAGCAACAGAGCCAAAAACTTGATGTGTGCGGTCGTCATAAGGACTTTTACACGAAGTTTTACAACTCCCTAGGTAGTGTACCTAATCGTTGTAGCATAGTATAGGAAAGACTCGAGGGTTATTATCGTTTCCTAAGGGAATAGGTTAGGAAGGCTCGAACAAAGGTTAACAGAGAACTACGGGATTGAAAGGAGATTCTTTTTTGTATTTTTATATTTTATAAAAATTAGGTAAATTCATAGGTTTGAGAGGTTGGTTTGTTTAACTACTGGTGATAACTTTATGATAAAATAGTGTATTTACTTAATCATGCATTACTCATTAGATTGCTTATCCAGATTCTGTTACCTTGTCACACTCGTGATGATCTGTGTAAGTGTTTCCTAAGTCATGAACAAATTACACGAACCCGTCGTCTATTTAATATTCCGTTAAGGTACAACACAAGTAAGGTAGTATGAAGACTATTACAAGGCCCCTAAGAGTATATTAAATGCAATTGAAATATCTTAAGAGGGATCAACTATATTAGGGGTAAGGTCGTATGAAGACTGTTACCGATGGTATCCTTTCTACACTTCTCGTGTTTCCCTAGACGTCTATGCCAATTTAATATCTTATGGCTAGTTTTCTAAAGCCTAACATGCACATTCATCACAAGAAGCAACAGTAATAGGATCTACAATCTGACTTTCATGCAATCATAAGTAAATACAAAGGAGGGTTTATCCTAGAATGTTAAAGATAAAGCAAGAACATATATCAATCAAACAACACATAAACATATTGAATGATTAATGATAAACAATCTTACTTGATTAAAACATGGATTGAAGGTAGTACAATAGGGTTTTGAGGCCTTAAAAATGACCTTAAAAGCTGCTAGGAAGACTAGGATTCTGCTCCCAAAAGTTATACAAAGTTACACACTTAAAACCCTAATTTCGGTTAAATATATATATGAAAATCACTGCGACGGCGTCGCTTTGAAGTCCTGAAGCCGTCGCCACGTGGATGATTCTTGATCATCTTTAAGTCGGCCACGTCCTGACGCCATCGCCAAATTCCTGACGCCATTACTAGATAGACCACGACGGCGTCGCTTTATGCCTGCGACGCCGTCTCCACGCTCTGTAAACACGATTCCTCATGAGATTTGGTATAGGTCCATAATCATGTCCGTTTCTTCTCCAAATGAGCCCAAGTTACGTGTATTTCCTCCAAATGTCATCCGAGTACTAAAAAACCTAAAAACAAACAATTAAGCCATAATTTGGGCATATTTTCATGATTTAGAGAGTTAAAATGACCTCGAAAATAGTGGTATAAAATGACACCTCATCGAATCATTTTAAAACCCGTCTCCATAATTATATGTCTTCAATGGCTGGCTGTTATTTACTTTGTAAAGAATGCTCGATTCAATAATATCTGCAAACAATTCATGCCTGCAACCACCTACCCATCCTACAATTAGGAATTGATGCGGAAGGTCGTAAAAGACGTCTACAGGAAGCATTACAAGCACCCTAGCAGTTACCTAATCGTTATATGTATATAAGCAAAGCCTCGGGGGTTATTATCATCTCTCAATAGGGCGAATAAGGTTGGGAAGCTTGAACACAATATCCTAATCATGAATTCTAAGGGGTTGAAGATATTATTTTGTGTTTTATATATTATAGAAACTAGGTAAATTCAATGTTTGGAGGTTGGTTTGTTTAACTAATCACTAAACTAATTATAATTAATACCTAACTAGTGATAACTTTATATAGAATAATGTATTTACTTAATCATCACTACTTATTATCAGACTGCTTCTCACTAATCCTGTTGTCTTGTCACTCCGTGATGATCTTGTAAGTATTTCCTAGTCCTAACAATTACAAAACTAACCCGACGTCTATTTAATTTCCATTAAGACAACAGCACAATAAGGTATATGAAGACTATTACAAGCCCCCTAAGAGTATATTAAATGCTGTGAAATATCTAAGAGGGATCAAACCATATAGAGGTAAGGTAGATGAAGGACTTGTTACTTGGTTGTATCCTTTCCTACACGTCTCGCATTTCCCTAGTCGTCCTTTACCAATTTAAATAGCTGATGGCTATTTTGCTAAAGCCTAACACGCACATTCATAACAAGAAGCACATAATAGATCTACAATCCACTTTCATGCAATCAATAATATAAATACAAGGAGGTTTAGCCAAGAATGTTTAAAGATAAACAAGAACTTAAATCAATCAAACAACACATAAACATATTGAATGATTAATGATAAATATCCTTACTTGATTAAAACATGGATTGAAGGTAGTACATATAGGGGGGCTTAGAGGCCCTAAAAACTCTTAAAAACTGCTGAGAAACTAGATTTCTCTCCTAAAATTATATACAAAGTAACATCACTTAAAACCCTAATTCGTTTAATATATAGTAGAAAATCGTTGCGACAAACGTCCGCTTTTGAAGTCTGAAGCCGTCGCCACGAAGATGATTCTATCCTCTTTAAGTCGGCCACACCAGACGCCGTCACCAAATTCCTGACCGCCATCACTAGATAACACGACGCGTCGCTTTATGCCTTGCGTACGCCGCAGTCCACTCCACGCTCTGTGAACAAAAATACGAAGCTTCATAGATTTGGTGTAGGTCCTAATCGTGTCTGTTCTTCTCCAAATGAGCCCAAGTTACGTGTATTTCCTCCAAATGTCATCCGAGTACTAAAAACCTGAAAATGAATGATTAAGCACATAATCTAGGCATATTTGCATGATTTAAAGGGTTAAATGGCCCCGAAAAAGTGTATAAAATGACACCTCATCAAATACCCCTACACTTAGGATTTGCTTGTCCTCATGCAAATAGGCTTTTCTACCTAGACAATAGCAATATTAGGGTAATTTAACCTACTCTTTAAAAGTATTTTACAACACAACCTTCTAGACCTCATAACTAAAAGCACATAAAGTATATACTAGTACCTCACATAAGTGTTTAGGATTCTCTCTTTCTCTCGGGTGTATAATAAATTATAACAACTATGGAGAAATGGAAAATTAACACTCATTACTTGTCATAGCATATAAATTACCATAGGCTTGGTAAAGGATCAAACCTCCACCGCTAGGAGCAAGCATTATTCATTACTATCAAAGAGGTCTTTTAAAAGGTTGTGGGGTATAGGTGTAAGACAACATTTACGAAAACAGAAATGGATGGGATACATTTGGGTGGTGATTTTTTGGTGAATTTCGATGAAAGGGTTAGCTAATTAATTATACGAATACACGCTGATTTGGTTGCTAAGCCAAGACTCGGATAAAGATATATAAACTCTACACAACTTTACATTAATCTCTTTTCTTTTTATTTTTTATTTTTCTCTTTTTTTCTTCTCTTTTGTGTGAATAACATAATACATCACTTGGGGCTTATAGATGCACCCCTACACTTGAACTTTTACATACTTTACAAGAAAACTATTCTATGAACCATATTGAGGTGGATCAACATAACATGAAGCTTAATGAGCTCTATTGGAGGTAATAAATTACTTCTTCACCAATTCTTCATAAGATGAATATTACCATGAATCCTAATCGTCCCGAAACTGTAATTACAAGGATAAGGACTTAGCAACCGTGTACTCAATAATTAACTTAGGTTAAAATAATAATGTACTAAAAACAAGTACATACAAGGTAGGCTAAGGCGATTTGGGTGTATCGATTGGTTTAAGGGTTACAATGCTCTTCATTGATAATCTGGAATCCACCAGAAAATTACGAGAACCATGAAAAAGGGTAGGCTAGAAGGGTTGTACTAGTTGTATCCTGCACTAAAAATGAGTGCATGAAAAGGGTGTGGGATAGTTGTATGATCGTATGACCATCATAACAATTACAAGTTTAAAACATGGGTTAATCCTAGTGAGCAAATCCTAATACTCACTATACGATCTCGGGATGCATCACAAAAACAAGTTCTATAATTTAATATACTACCGGTACACTCATATAATTTAATACCGATACCAGTGCTCCAAAAAAGGCGACAAAGATCATATGTACACATCCGTAACGACGGAATAGACACATATGTCTGCATTCGAACCTTAACTCAAACAAGCTAAAGCTATAAACTATCTTGGGTATCAAAAATGGATACCCGAATTCTTATAGATCTAAAGGCGAACCTCACATTTTTGGGGTGGAATTCTGAGGGTTTTTTGTGCTAGTCATATAAATTCCTATCCATGAGACGCCATTAATACTCAGTTTTCGTCGGTATGTGTCATAAAAAATTATAAATTTTGGTCGAAATTACCTTTTTATGCTATGTTTCGATATATTACCCATCATTTTAAGGACAAAGCAGATGGAAAATGAAGGAATAGTTTCTAAAGCTTATTCCCCCTACACTTAAGTTGAATATTGTCCCTAATATTCTATAGAAGTACCCGTAAAAATGAATAAAGGGAAAAGAAAAAAAGTAAAAGAAACTAGTACTCCCCTGGTTGCTTAATAATGGAGAAGAAACATGGGATAACTGGTTAGATCGTCCTCCAAGAGTCATCCAATGAAACTTCCTAAGAACTTCCAGGCTTCTTCTCATCAAATATAACATGTAATCAAAGACAAAGACAACTACACCAAGCGTAAAATTAGCGGGATAGATATATACAACGAGAATTTAGGGTTTAGACTCTATGAAAGCACTAAAGATAGGATAAGAGTAATGATGTAATCATAGATTTATGCAGGTTTATAAAAGAATTACAAATTTTAAATGTTTTGCAAACTATTTTTCAAAAATACTTGAAAAGTTTCAAATTTTCCTGTAGCTGGGCTCACGACGCCGTCAGGATTAATCCTGACACCGTCTCCAGGCTCTGAGCAAATTTTTTATTTTGTTTTCTTTGAAAAACTTTCTGCACTCGATTATATAAGTTATTTCCTGTATGAAATTGCTGCATGAAACCTGGGATTAGTCAATACAATCATATGACTAAAACTAACGCGAATTAATCTAAACAATTTATTTTAAATGTTTGAATTTGGTTCTTATAAACCGGATATACCCCCTACACTTATTTTATGAAAAATACCTTTGCTTGTAGATAAGACAAAGTTACAAATAAACAAATCATGATTACAAAATGATTCAAACATTATAAAACAAACAATAAAGAATAAAATACAAGACACTCCTAAATGCGGGAAGGTAAATATTAGGTTGCCTCCCGAAAAGCGCTTTTCTTTATTTACGAGTCTTGTAGCTAGACTTAAAGTTACACGTCCTTACGTGACTTCTCCTTCATCATCCATTCCAGTCGCATAATCGGGTCCAAGCTCTAGATATTCTTTGTAAAATCCTAATATTTTGCTCATCACATACTCCACTCCTCTCTTCTTATCTTCTTCGTTCCTAAGGTAAACTAACTTCGTGTGTTCTTTTTCTAAGTCCGACAGTGATGTGTATTGTTCTATCTTATAGGCACTCGTCAGTTCTGTTTGTAAATCTTACAACACCTTCGGGTGGGTTATGGGTCATGTTGGATATTTCAACAAAGGTTTGTCCTAGTACTACTTGTGATAGCCTAGGGTCTATGATCGAACTCATATCCTCAATAATCATAAAGTCTGTGACATACGTGAAGTTTTCTACGAAAACATGCATTCCCTTAATTCTTCCTGTGAAATTGAAAATTCCTCTATCCGAATTTTCCCTCGGGTTGAGTTTTCTTCTCATGATCCAATTATACACCATTCGAGTCATAATATTTAGATGGGAGTCAAGATCGAAGTAGGCATTCTCCACATGCACATGTCCAATGTTGCATGGTATTTTAAGGTTTGATGGACATCCTTCCGTGATGATGGGGTTTCTCAGGAATATTGAAGGGATGGGGCCACACATGAGATATTTATGATATGCAAACTCGCTTCGAGTTGGGAATATGTCAAAATAATCCACCGCTAATCTTTTTGCTTTGGGTTCCTCCTTGCGGGAATCGTCGTCCTTCTTAACCATCTCAATAAACATTACATTACCATCATCTCCTTTGGTGCAAACAAATTCTGTGCCGGATAACTAGGGGACCAAGCCGAGCGACTCAAAGAATGAATTAAGTTTGAAGACTTTTTCGGTGATGAATGAAACTGATGGATCAGGTGGTGTGGAAGGGTTGGTATTGATATTTTCCAGTCTGCCCCTCTCTTCTTCCTTATTCAGTTCTGGCTTGTCATCTTGCTTGGGTTGAATTGTGATGGTGTTGATCAAACCATGGATTTGGGTTGAGCACTGCGGGTCTTCAGTTGTGTAAGAACGAGCAGACAAAACTAGAGAGGTGTTTAGTTTCGGGTTCTTAACCGTGTGATGTGCTGTCGTGAAACCTATGTTAAACCTATGTTAGTCTAAATCCTAATTCTAACGAGAAAAAAGGGGGTTTTCAGCCTGAGAGACTGGCACGGTTTGGTTGGTGACTACAATCAATTCAAGGCACTGTTACCCAACAAGCTAATTAACAAAAGATAAAAGAGCGGTCAAACCTTATATAAGAAAACTGTATTAACCATTATTAATCCGATTAGAACGTTGGTTTGGAACCGGTTAAGTGGGTTTGAAAAATTATTTTGAGAATTTTGGGGTTGTCTTCACCTAAGGTTTGGGTGACTTCTTTATGATGGATTATAGGTGTCACCAAGATTGTTTTGCTCTGGCTTGAAAGTATACCATTTACCTCCCGCTTCATCGGTACGCGAGGATGCGTATTCAACAAAGGATTGTTCAGGATCTTCCATGCAATACTGAGTGTCGTGGGGACCACTATAGATCTCACATGAGGTAGTGATTTTGTTTACTTAGGTAGGCTGTGTCGGAGCAAGATGAGCTTCCATCAAGACTTGGAATTGATTTTCGAGCTCGATTAGACGGCGGTCGGATGTACTCGGACATATTAAGGCACTGGATTGCCTGACGTCATAGCGAAATCCCTTGGATCATTTCAACTTTCGTTGTCATAGAGGGTGAGGTCCTCTAATAATGCCCAGGATTCTTTGGCATTTCGGTCACGAAGCTTACCATCGACTGATTGGTCAATGGTTCGTCTTGTAACGGTATTGACATGGTCATAAAAATTGGACTTGGAGCAAATGACAATGCCATTAGTAGGCCATTTGTAGTAAGTCCTTGAAACGAGTCCATGCTTTAGATAAAGATTCTCCATGATGTTGTTGGAACATCAGGATATCATTGCGGAGTTTTGCGGTCCTTCTCGGTGGAAAGAATTAAGCAAGGAATCGGGTAGTAAGATCCTCCCATGTGGTGATGGATCCTGCTGGAAGGCGTTCAAGCCAATTGCTAGCTTGAATCGTGAAGAAAAATTAAAATAAACGCAAGCGCTTCTTTCCCTATTTTCACCATCAGGTCAAGTGAGTCCACTATTTTAGAAATTCCCTTTAGGGTTGGTTGGTTCCTCGCATCGAAGTCTATGGAAAGAGCATCCATTTGCACCAACCGATGGTGTCGTATCGAAGATGTACCACTTTGTTCCCTACGAGGAGCTCAGGTAATTTCAATAGCCCTCTGGCTAGTTTGGAGTATCTCCTATAGTGCGGATAGGAATTCTCGTCTCCCATTTGGTTGACGAGAATGGGTTTACGAAACATATAAACACAAAAAAAGATAGACTACGAAAAAGCTAATATGCAGAAATTAAATCTTACTGAAAGATTTTAACAAGGAAGAACTAAGTACACTATGATCAAAACTAACTATTTCCCAGGCTACGCGGCCAAAAACTTGTTGCTGTTGTCGTAAGGGACTTCTACAAGAAGTTTTACAACTCCCTAGGTAGTGTACCTAACCGTTGTAGTGTGGTATAGGAAAGACTCGAGGGTTGTTATCGTTCTCTAGGGGAATATTTTAGGAAGGTTTGATCACGGTCTAACAGAATTTTAAGGGTTAAGAGAAGATTCTTTTTGTGTTTTTATATTTTATGAAAGCAGTAAATCATATGTTTAAGAGATTGGTTGGTTTTAGCTATTAAACTAAATATTAACTAAGCTACTAGTGATAACAATATAATAAAAGATTGTGTTTATTTAATCATGTATTACTCCCTAGATTGCTTCTCCTGGTGTTGTTGCTTTGTCACACTTGTGATGATCTATGTAATTATTTCCTAAGTCATGAACGCATTACACGAACCCGCCATCTATTTAATATTTTGTTAAGGCAACGCACATGTAAGGTAGTATGAAGACTATTTGTAACACCCTCCAATTTGCAACGCAGCAGAATTTAACATTGAGGTGCTACTTCATAATATAAGCTCACGAGTCACAGTAAACGACATAAAATTTTATTAAAAAAACAAAAAAAAAGAAAGAAAAAATCAAGTTACAAGGTCCCAATAACTTTATAAAAACTCATTTCAGAATCATCCACAACATGTTTAAGTTTCTTTAAAAGAAAACATTTTATCATATGTGCAAAGTTCACCAAGTCCACGTCCTTCGATATCCGCATTCCATCCCATCCAAGCTAGCAAGTATATACCTGAGATAAACATGCTAAAAACGTCAACAAAAATGTTGAGTGAAATCCATAATTTATTAACAAAAAATCAAATTTTGAACACAAGCATAGCAAAACATTTAGTTCATAGAACAATCACAACGATGCTAGAGCCAAACCTTAACCATGTGCCCAACCTGGAGTGATAGTGTTACACACTCCCAATACTAAATACAATATGTCTCCGTATACCCTCGCAAAGAACACACGCCAGACAGGTCGTTAGGCCAAAATAGATCTATTATTATTGCATCAGCGTTTACCATTTATCGGCAATTAATGGTCCATGAAGGAAGGGCCACAACATAACACTCATAGCAACGTTCACATAATAAAATCACCTGTGTTCGATTTTCTAAAACAAGCATGTATCTCCCTCGCGGGTTTTTAAAACATAAAAAGATTTAAATGCGAGGCTATGAACTCACCGTATATAGAAGACCGAGTGAGAAATCAACGAAGAAAAGGGGCTCCAACGACTTATCCGCGACCTATAAGGCGAGACGCGACTTAGTATAAATAAGATAATTAATATGTTAAAAATAGTTATACGGTTACAATATATATTTCAAGATATGTGCGGCATTGCATAACCACTTAGCCTAAGTGTTTCGATCCCTAATTTGAGGTACAACCTGAGATTATGAACCATTAAATATCCACAAAGTTTCACTAGTTAACTCTCGTTTCATCAACACATTTGTACACTTTTTATAAATTAAGAAAGGACGTAAAAACTCAGTTTCTGATTTTTACCTGACTTGATGACACTATATCTCGTAATCCGTAATAGCTATGAACATGAGGTTTTCACCCCTGGAAAGGCCCTTAAGTCTATTTTCCAGAATGTTAGGCCTAACCCTTTAATTGTTTACCAATTGATAGGAAATGACTTTTTACTCAACATAACTCTGCCCAGGAAGTTTACTGAAAATGTAACACTTACGGAAACGGCCATAAATCCTAATCTACAATAGCTTTTAAGTTGATTCCAAAGAGAGATTAAAGCTTATAATGTCTAGTATTTAAACATGTTTTAAAACCTCAACTCACTGTAAAAAAACATAGAGCAAAACAAGTTTTCCAACAGCCGCTCCAGATTTGACCTTCTTCCGTAAAAAGGCCATAACTCCTTCATTCGGAATCGATACGAAACCGTCTAACTCGCCATATGGAGATTAAGACTATGACTATTCAACCATGTCATTTAAACACAGTCCCTAAGCCAAAAGTTTTGAGAAAAAATAAGTTTTTATAAATTTCGGTATGACCTTGCCGTTTAAACAACGTTTCCATGTATCTAAAATATAATATTTCATATTTTTATTAATCAATATCACCAATATTTCTCGCGTCTCATAGTTAATAATTTGTTAAATTTACATAAATAGTAAATATAAGTAAAACCAAACACACCCCATTTGGGGGTTGCTGTCCCAAACACACCCTTATTAGGGGCTGCTGTCCCAAACGCCCCCTTATTTAAAAAAGTTTTATTTTTAAAAAAATATAGAAAATGTATAATAGTTTAGGGTAGGTTTTAGAAAAATTTCCTCAGGGACTAGAAGTGTAATTTTGGGAAATTTTTGTTAAATAACGGTTCGGGGCTCGTTTGGTCTAGTAACCATGATTTAAAAGACAAATCTTGCGCCATTAGTTTTCAAATAATCTTTTACCATCGAAAAATAAGTATTTACTGGCCATATCAATAAATGTTTATAACTTTTATTTAAATTGTGTTATTATTTATTGATAATACTTTAAGCTTTGTTCGAGGAAAAAAAATTTAATTTAAATGTTCGTGTTTCCAGCAAAAGTTTTTGAATAAAAATGTAAAATAATTTATTAAATATTTTTATTAAATAAATTACGATAAATAAATAAAATTTAATTAGTTTCGTGTCGGTACGCGTTGTTCTCGTTTTCAAGCCTAGATAAATTTGAAAAATAAAATTTATAAATTGAAAATTATGTAATAATAATTATGATTTATTATTAAAATAAGTTCCGAAAAATTATCGGTTATGCGATAATTGTTTTTATATAACAATAAGAGGTCAAAAAGTCAAAAGTTAAGTCAATTCCAAAAAAATCAAAGGGTAAAATAGTATTTAAAGTTCTGAAAATTTCTGGTTGTCACAAAGGCACTACGCATTTAGGATTATGGTATCCTAAGGGATCCGGCATAGAAACAATAGTGTATGCTGATTCGGATCACGCGGGAGATTACGTAGATCGCAAGAGCACTAGTGGTGATGCAACGTTTATGCTATGTTGCCTAAATCTTGTTTTGAATAAAACCACGTCTTGCCATCTCCATATCCCATAGCGAATATGTAACACCGTAAAGGCATGTCAACGACAAGCTCTATGGCTGAAACAAATCTCCACAGTAGACTATAGCGTTAGGTTTAGACGGCAATTCCAATAATGTTAAACAAAGGGCTATAGACTTAAGTAAAAGCCCGTTCAAAAAACACTCACGAACAAAACACATGAGATTCGCCATCACTTCCTTCGCGATAATGTTCAAAAAGGGAATATCTCATTAGAAAATATCTCCATTCGGAAGACAAACATACCAATATCTAACTATACCAACTTAAACGTGAGCCATTTAACTACTTACGTCTAGGTCTAGGAATGATGGAACAAATTGATTAAGTTTTTGGCATAATAAAGAAATGATAATCATCAATGAACCATTTGTCAAAAATATGAGAAAAAATTTCCTCACAGTGGTGGCCCCCTAATCTTTTCACATAAAGGGCGACCTCCCTTAGATTTTAAGGGGACCACCCACCTGACTGAACAACGACAATTTTTTTTCTTTCTCTCTGTGTCTAGGTTTCTATTTTACACAAAAACACAAGATTGGGAAAATTTTATAAGCAAACTTTTACTAATTCTTCTATCTAAATGCATATCTCATTAAACATATATACAATAGTCCCAATCTATTACTTTCTAAAAAGTTCTTCTCACAACTAGGAGCACATAAAAATCAAGTTTCATATATTGTTGAGATATGCTAAAAACATTTTTTCACAAATGCATAATGTCGCTTACTTGATTTGTCAAAAGTAATAATCTATATAAAATTTTTGGACAATCTTGGTTTGAGCAAAATTAAATCAAGGAGCATTTAAATTATGTTCTTAGTTTTTACATGTCCTTAGTGTCAAAAAATAAAATCGCAATAATCGCTACTTCCACATTTTCCGCACATAGGCAACACGACTAGTGTATGCACAAAAATTTGGTTTCGTTTTTACTTATAATAACCCCTCTTTCCCAAGAAAAAATTCTTTGTGGATTATATCTATTCAATTTTATATGTTCTTCACTCTTTTGTCTCTATTCATATAATATAAGGCCCCAAAATTATATGAAATAGTTTATCCTACATCTTGTCATACATATGTAGAATGTTGAATCTGTAATACTTAGTGCTAAAAATCTTAATTGCCATAAAGGAAGGACTTGCTGCAAATTAACACACCAAAACAGAAACGCCACACAAAATTTGTGAAAAATCGATTTTTGGAAATCTGGGAAATAGCAGTAGGCGGCCCCCTTAATTCATAACGGGCGACCCCCTTATCTTTAAGGGGACCGACCCCTAATTAAGGGGACCGCCCTATAATGAGTTTTTTGGCAAGTGAAGAACACAAAGATGATATTCAACCTTCAAGTGTTGTTGAGTCATCACAATGTTCCACCATTTTCACATTTTCACCTTTGTTCATCAACATTAACAACCATCTACTAACATTCTCACCAATGACATCTCCTCATCACAATCATCATCATCACAATCATCCTCACCAATGACATCCTCTAACAAACCCACATCCAAACCATCAAAGGTAGCCAAAATGAGTGTGAAACCCATTTGGAGGAAGAAACTAAACCCTTGTAACACTTCCAATGAGCTCAATGTAAATTCATCTACACCAATGCCAAAACCACTCACTTCTCATCATGAACCATCTCAAGAAAACAATCACCCCAATCAAGAATTACCAAATCCTTACATTAAGGACACTCCCACATCACCACAAGTTACCTCACATCCTCCATTTCCATCTCACCTATCAATTCATATGTTACTCACACTCAATCTTCACCTTAAAGTGACAACTAAACTCAACACACACCACCTCCATCTCCAAGTAGAGAAAGCCTAGTTGATGACATTAATCAACTACAAGACCTATCAAACCTCTTAGCCATGCATCTCTCCCAACAACAAAACAACATTCTCTCATCACCTTACTCTCCAAACCTACCAAACACCCAACAAACCTATAGTCAACACCTTCCCTTTCCATTCACGCTCATCCTTCCTCATTTATGTTTCCTCAACAAATCATCCTTATCATCAACATTTAGTTCGACCTAAAGTCTTACGATAATGTTTATCCTTAAACACCCCAAACATGAAAAGCATACATAATGCTTAACAAAGAAACCTTGAGGATTTAGGAATCTCTCAATACAACCATTAGTCTATTTAAATCCACATCATTATCTTGGTTAGATGATGATACCACAAGGAACGTGTTGATCGAGTCTTAGCCCTTAAGCATGTGTCGGTCGAATCTTATCATTGGTTCCTAAACATTTCCATGTCTTAAGCATTCATCATTTTTTTATTTAGGTTGTTGTCTTTAGTGCCACACTTTAGAGTGCATATACCTAAAACATACATGATTTGTTCCCCACTAAGTGTCTTGCATATATATCTATCATCATCATTATATATATGTGCATTTTTCTACTAACTTTGTTTTGTAGCACTTTTTCGTTACTCGATTTCTTGGTGCCCCAATCAAGGGGGAGCATACACCAAGGGGGAGCATTTGCAAATGTCCAAGCCATTACGTTTGCAACCGTTTAAGACATCTACACATTTTTTTATGTGTCTTTCATCCCTATATTTTTTGTTGCGCGAAACTAACCATTGATGTAGGTTAAGAGTTTGCAACTAATTTGATCCATGCATCCGCTTGAGTCAATGTTCAAGGAATGTCATTGTTTAAAAGGGATTGATAGAATCAAGACTTCACTTAGGATGATGCAAGCTCACCTCTTTGATTGAAGAGTTGAAGTGTAGTAAAAGTCTCGTCTTGGAGTCCACCTTTTTGTTTCGACAAAAGGGGGAGAAGAAGTGTAAACAAGTAACTTATACATTTTACTATGAGTTATAGTTTACATATTTTGTCATCATCAAAAAGGGGGAGATTGTTGGTAGAAATATTGCGATATTTAATCTATACATTCTCTTTATGTTTTGGTGATGACAAACATGCAACTTATAACACATAACGTAAAGTGCTTAAGTTACTCGTAATCACTAATCATCAATTCGTCAACATCTTTCGACGTCTCAAGTTTTCTTCAACAATAAATTTAAGTTCGCACCCGACGTAAATCACTAAAGGTATGAACAAACAAACTTTAATTTGTTGAATGATCAAAGAAATTTTTTATTTTTCCAAACCTTACATTTATAAAATGGGACAAACATTTTTAAAATATATACAAAACATTTTTGTATTTATAAGAAATGTTTTATTCAAAATAAATATTTTAAATTCAAAATTTTCACCTAAAACGGCTAGAAAAAGTCCAGTAAACACCTCCCCTGAATAGGACAAAAAGAGAAGCGTCTGAAAATGGGCGGCCTCCTTAAATACATGGGCGACCCCCTTAATTATAAGGGGCCTGACACCCTATTTATGGGACCAGCCATAGACCCCGCTCCTCCAGCTTGTCCTATAAATACTGGACTATTCCCCAACATTTTTCTCACCTCTTTGCACAAAGTTTTCTCAGATCTAAAACCTCTTTTCAAACCCTTTACTTTGATCACTTAACTTATTATAAGTTTGTTTAAAATGTGATCCAATCATTCATCCATTGAAGTGCAAGAGAATAACTTTCGTTATTATTAAAACCGAGCTAAGTATACATTGTTATATCTAATACACAAAACTACGACAAGTACGTTTATGTGGTATGCTATGTGATTATGTGCACTTCTTTATATCTTAAGTTAATAAAAATTAATAAATGATCGTTGCTACTTGTAATTAAGCTAATTGAATATCTAAGCACATGTGCCATGTACACTATTTGTTTATAACTAGTTTTTCGGATTATGAATAACTAGAACTTATGCTAGATTTCTTGCATTAAGATTGCAAAATTGTTCTTGCATTAAGATTGCAAAATTGGTCTTGCATTGCATATAGGCATAGATCACTTAACTTACAAATGTTACATACTTGTAAATCTTTTCGGGTATGGGAATATATTTAGGAATAAGAGTTCAATAACTTGTCAAGTATATTATTAAAATGTATGAAAACTAGACACACTAAATATTTCCAACGATTTAATCTATTTTCAACAACACGTTTAAATATTTTCAACAACTTGCTTGGTTTGACCTTGGGTTGGTCAAACAAAAGAAAAGATTGTATTAATACATCAATAACTAAGAAAAAGAGAATGCTTGTGCTTGCATGGTTTTAACATACACATAATTATATTTTTTTTAAAAACATATAGTATTTTACAAAAGATGTGTGTTGTATAAAAATAGTTAGAAAACTCATACTCATAAAAATGTCAAAAACTATGTATATTATACATAACAACAAATATTTTCGCACAAGAAAAATTTACAACTAATCTTGGGATTAATGAAACACACTATTTAAATATTTATCTATTTTTTTTAAATGAGTGTTCGTGGGGTCAAGAAAGATTTCAAGAATATATCAATTCATTATTCAAATTATGGTTGATATATTTATCGAATCTAATTGACAAGTTTTTGAGTATGGACAAGAAATCGGATTCTTATTTGTTTGGTTTCAAGATTATATCAAATTATAAATAAAAGAATTGCTTCTTGCATCTACATACAAACTCAATCACACTAATTGGTATGAAAATAATTGCATCCTTTTTGAAAATGAAAAAATATGCATTGGATCATAACTCACACTTGTATTGATAATGCCATATTGAGTCTACATGTCCAGTAGCTGTGTTCCAAATATTAGTCTAATATGTTTAATACATGCATGAAATACATAATGAAGTAGGATTGACAAATTGGATGTTTCGTCCGAAATATTTAAGAAATTTACATTGGTAGAATTGCAATTGCTAAATGTGTTCAATTTCCGAAAAAAAACAAACGTCGTTAACATAATCAAACAGTGACAACTACTACATGTAAATGCTAAATAAAGAACATCCATAAAATCAATCAATATGTAATCGAAATTAAAACACCAAAAGAACTTGAACAAGAAAGATTAAGTAAACATCTGCTTACCTTATATAGAATTCCACCATCTGATTAGGATTATGCGAACGGAATTAAAGTATGATTAGTTGAGTCATATTAGGTCCTCTAATGAAAAGATAATACAAATTTTATCTTTGCTACACTTCATTAGGCAAATATAAGAATTCTATTTTGTCTAACATGAGAATGACTACTGTAAGAAATCTATTGCACCTAGGAAATTCAATTTGACCTAAACTTTGAATGCTTCCAGGAGGAAGATGGTTTTTTCGGTGTATAACCCGTAAAAATGGTCGTGTTTAGCCTGAATTGAGCACCACTAGTGATAGTCTCATATTCATTCTTTAATTTGATTAAATGGCTCTTCCTAAATATGCCTAATGATAGTATACATCGATAAACTTTGTATCTCATTAGGAGTACACACTAAGCACGTAGAATAGACTTTTCCTTAGTCAATCTAGACAACATCGCTGGTATCCTCACCAAACCACTCAGCGTGAAACCGATTAATTTTGTAAGACTAGGTCTAGAATTGATGTACACAAATCTCATAACGTGTCGATTCTCATTTTAATAGTCTTAAACAATTAAATACATTTTCGATAAAACTCGACAAAACTAATCAATTCATCCGAAATGTTTAAAGCAATTTTTCGGAAAGCAAATTACAAATGTCACTTATTGTTCATCCAAATCCCACGTTTCACAAAAACTTAATCATGCTTATAAAATAGCCATCTATTACTAAAAAGACGGTTAATATCTTTCGTCCATATTTCCTTTAACACATCCTTAAGACAACCTTCGTAACAGTCGAATTGTGATATTGTTCTAACGAACATTCACAATATTCGAGAAGAGGCTAGACATAACTTTGCGGAAGAAGTTCATCGTATTGCTAACCGTCATCCATCGAGAAATTGTCAAGCTCATCGCTTTTCGGTCTTATTTCATCTTCATTTATTCTCTTAATTCACAAACTTATGTCCGATGAGCACGAATTAAAAGAGGAGGGGAAAACACCATCTTTTACATATGACCTTTAATAACCAAACACTCTCAAGAACTCACATAGGTGATCCTTATTCATTAGAAACCACAAGATACACTTCTACTATACACTCAAACCTCATAACTATTATTCACTCTTGTTAGTGATCATTAGTTCTAGTACATCCCCAAATAACCAAAGTGAAATGAAAAACCAAGTCATCCTTACTACTATCAGCCTCGATTCATCCACCTGTCACTTTCACAAGAAGATTCACCATGTAACCATTCCCCACAAGTGAATTTCGTAATGAAATGCGTCTTATCCTCAATATCCCGACACTCCTAAGTCGGTGTGTGCCTATGTTGCAAAATCAAGTAAATTTCGTATGAAATGCATCTCATCCAATCATTTCTACTTCTTAACAAGTGAAGAACACAAAGAAGATATACAACCTTCAAAGTGTTGTTGAGTCATCACAATAACGTGTCTTCCATTGGTCCATTTCCATTTTTTGGGCAAGTAAAGAACACAAGTGAAATTCAACTTCAAGTGTTGTTGAGTTTCACTAATGCTCCACCATTATCACATTTCACCTGTTCACATCAACATTAACACCATCTACAAGAAACAATCACCCAAATCAAGAATTACCAACCCTTACATTAAGGACACTCCCACATCACCACAAGTTGCCTCACATCCTCCATTTCCCATCTCACCCATCAATTTACATGTTACTCACACTCAAATCTCGCACCTCAAAGTGACAACCAAACTCAACACACACACCTCCATCTCTCCCAACAACAACAAACAACATTCCTCATCACCTTACACTCCAAACCAACCAACACCCAACAAACCTATAGTTAACACCCTCGTCCTTTCCAATCATCTCCCTACCTTCCTCATTTTAATGTTCCTTAACAAATCATCTTATCATCAAATTTAGTTCACCTAAAGTCTTACTATAAATGTTTATTATCCTTAAACACCCCAACCAAAAAAGCATACATAATGCTAAACAAAGAAACCTTTGAGATTTAGGAATCTCTCCATACAACCATTAGTCTATTTAAACCCACCATCAGTAATCTGGTTAGATGAATGATACACAAGGAACGTGTCGAGTCGGGGTAAGTCTTACCTTAAGGCAAGTGTCGGTCGAATCTCTCATTGGTTCCTAACATTACATGTCTTAGACATTTCATAATTTTTTGTTGTCTTTAGTGCCACACTTTAGAGTGCATAACTAAAACATACATGATTGTTCCCACAAGTGCTGCATATATATCTATCATCATCATATTTATATATATGCTTTTTCTACTAACTATTTTGTTTAGTAGGCACTTTTTTCGTACGCGATTTCTGGTGCCCCAATCAAGGGGAGCATAACACAAGGGGAGCATTGCAAATGTCCAAGCCAATACGTTTGCAACCGTTTAGACATCTACATCATTTTTTTATGTGTCGATCATCCTATATTTTTGTTGCGCGAAACTAACCATTGATGTAGGTTAAAGAGATTGCAAGCTAATTGATCCATGGATCCCGCTGAGTCCAATGTTCAAGGAATGTCATAGTTTAAAAGGATTGATAGAATCAAGAATTCACATAGGATGATTCCAAGCTCACCTCTTGATTGAAGAGTTAAAGAGTAGAGAAATTCTCGATCTGGAGTCCCACCTTTTGTTTTGAACAAAAGGGGAGAAAAAGTGTAAAAAGTATACTTATAAACTTACTATAAGTTATAGTTTACATATTTTGTTTCATCATCAAAAGGGGGAGATTGTCGGTTAGAAATATTTGCGATCAATTTAATCCTATACATTCTCTTTATGTTTTGGTGATGACAAACAATGCAACTTATAACGCATAACATAAAGTGCTTATGTTACCGTACTCACTATCAACAATTCGTCAACATCTTTCGACGTCTCAGTTTTCTACTCACAATAAATTTTTAAGTTGCAACCCAAGCGACTGCAAATCACAAAGGTAGAACAAACAAACATTAATTTGTTGAATACAAAGAAATTTTTTAAACCTTACATTTATAAAATGGTACAACATTATAAAATATATACAAAACATTTTTGTATGTTTAAGAAATGTTTTTATTCAAAATAAATATTTTATATTTCAAAATTTCACCTAAAACACTAGAAAAAAGTCCAGTAAACACCACCCCTGAATAGATAAAAGAGAGACAAAAAAAGGAGCGTCTGAAAAATGGGCGCCCCCTTAATTAATTAAGGGGACCGGCCATAATTAAGGGGACCGCCCTTGTATAATTAAGGGGACCGCCCAAATAAAAAATTAATATTTTTGCCTATAAATAGTGGACTGTTTCCACAGATTTTCTCACCTCTTTGCACAAAGTTTTCTCAGATCTAAAACCTCCTTTCAAACCCTTTCCTTTGATCACTTAACTTATTATAAGTTTGTTTAAAATGTGATCCAATCATCCATCCATTGAAGTGCAAGAGAAGAACTTTCGTTATCATTAAGATACGAAGTTATGTAGGCTACTTAGGGCATTCGTGACATGTCTTACATTCACAATGTATAGATCGAGTCCATGTATTCCAAACTTGTGTAATTGCTTGATCATGGTGATCATGGTGTGTATTGTAGTTAGATCGTGGTGATCTTACCAAGTAGTGTTAGATAGTTGTGATATAAGTAGTGTGGTGAAGTGAAGTTGTGAAGTTGTGAAGAAGTTGTGAAGTTGGGAAGAAGTCGTGAAGTTGTGAAGTCGTGAACAAGTCGTGAAGTCGTGTTGTGATAGATTGGTTCTAGCTAAGATTAGAACTCGACATTTAGCTTTGTGTCGTAAATCGGTGTAAGCAACGTTGTGTACGGTTTTCTCCGCCTTAAGGGAGCTTGTTGACTAGTGAAGTAACTCTCGAGTTGGGTACTCGGGGAGTGGAGTAGGGCGAAGAGGTGCTTCGTGACCGAACCACTATAAATCATCGTGTCCGGTTTGCATTTCCTTTCACTTATCTCTTTACATTTATACTCGCATTTATCGCTTTATATTTATACTTGCAATTGTGTGATGTGTTGATTATATAGTTTTAATTATGTCTTAAATAAATGTGAATATTGTGTGTTGGTTTGTATTGTTGTAAATCGATGTATTAATATGTGTATATAACTTGTATGAACACTCATCATATTGTATCATGCTTGATCGGTAATTTGATACAAAACATTTTAAGATTTTTAATGGAAACGTATTCACCCCCCTCTACGATTTCCACAAAAATGACAGAAAAGTCTATTTTAACTAAGGGCTAAAAAGCTAAAACTGGTTGGCAATTTAAGAACAAATAAGCTAGTGGAAAACTAAAATAAGCAAAAACAGACCTATACTACACCTAATAAGCAAGTATCTACAAAATTAAGCAAAAAAACAGATAAATAAGCAAGAAAAGGCAATTAAGCTATAAGCTAAAACAGGCAGACAAACAGCCAAGGGGGGCTTAATTTTAATCGCCCTAAAGGATCCTTATGGCTATAAGGGGTATACCACCTTAAAGATTATCCAAAGGACTTTCTAAATCAGCAAAAAGAAAACAATTTGAAACTTTTTTAAACATTGAAAAGCTAAAGGAAAAGGTGATGGTCACAATCAACATATGCTGATTTGGATTTTTCAAAGACAAATACCAATTTGCAGGCCTAAAATAAGCTAAGAAAATAAGATCCAAAATGCAAAACAAGTTAAAACAGATGGATTTTGACTCCTAATGAGCTTGTGCATAAATTTTCAAAAGCTAAAAACAATTTTAACTATCTGCAAAAAGGATTTGAAAAAGGCTATTTTAAACTTGAAAAACACGAGACAAAAATTGACAGATTTTGAAAGCACAAAAGTAAACTTAAAAGTAAACTAACTTGCTGCATTTGACACTTAAAAAGGACTCAAAAACACACTGAAAAGATGGTTTTAAAAAGCCTAACCAAATAAGCTAATGAAACTGTTTTTGGAGCAATAGTTTCAAAGGCAACTTTAGAAAAAACTTAAAAACAACTTATAAAACTAAAAAACTTGAAAAACAGCTTTTAATGGCTTAAAGTAGGCTTGTTAAAGATGGCCAAAAGACCCAAATGGTTTTTAAACCAATATGACCCTTTTTGACACACTGTCCCAAACACCCTTTTAAAATTTCAAAGTCAATTTTTAAGCTAGATTTCAAATATTTAGGCTTAGTAACTTAAAGACAGATAGAAAGCAATGACAAATAAGTAATAAGCAGTAATAAAAACATAAGAATAAGCACTAAAATAAGCAAGTAAAGATTAAGCAGATTAAGTAAAATAAAGGCAATCTTAAAAGAAAAACTCAAATAAGGACATATAAGTAACAATCAAAGACAAATAAGCATAAATAACATAAATAAGCAAGAAAAAGCATAAATAAGCAGGAAATAAGCAAATGAACAATAAAAGGGTAAAAATTGGAAAAAATGAGCTTACAAGAGTCCAAGCTTTTGGCAATGATTCAAAGACTCAAAACCAATCCTATGTGCTTCCCATGAAGCTCTAAACCAAGGTCATCCCCAATACACCTTGCTCCAATGATTTTGACAGATTCCCTTTTTTTTATTTTTGGTATTTTTGGACAGAAAAGTAAAGAGACCTTTATAGGAGCTTTTAATAACTTAAAAACTTGTATAAGAGATTAAAACAGTATGTAAAAGACAATTAATGTAAAATGACAATAATTAAAGAAAACACTTAAATTTCATTAACTTGAAAATAAAATTACAATGCATAAATTTAAAGACAGAAATTTAAATGACAATTAATTAAAAGACAATATTAAAATGGTACAAATTGTTAATACAAATGCATGGACTTAACAAATTCGACCCAAAAAATAAATAAGATAAACTAGCCCTACTTATACTAAGAGACTTCAAGCTTGGGGTCTTCTTGTGCTTCTTTAGTAAGAGAGCTCAGCTGGTGTGTTTGTTGTGTGAGTAGAGTAGCCAAAGTTGATCAAAGCCCTTGATCTTTCTTGGAGCCCAAGGGGGATCATCACAGCCATTGATTTTGGTCAATTTCCCAATAGCCAATGAAAATTTATAGGATTGCCAAGGTGGACTTGTTATTTTGTGAGGTGGGGTTGAATTGGAAAGTGATGGTTTTAGCTATAGTAACAGGAATCGAGGGAAAGTGACAAGGATGGTTAAACAGTGTTTTGGGCGAGAAATTTGTTTTTGGGTTATACAGGGTAAAGGTTTTAGGGGTTTGACAGTTTAGGTCCTTCATTTTCTATAGTTGTATTGCACAGATGGTCCTTTGTGGTGTAAATGGGTTTGGGAGTTGGCAAGTTTGGTCCTCAAATCATATAAGTCAGTTTACACCCACAGTCCTTAAAGGACTAACAGTGTAAACCGTTTAAAGGGTGTGTTGGCCTAACAAGGTTATATGTGTTTTGGCTTGGATTGGTTTAACTGTTTTGGGCCGTTTGGACTTAAAAAGGGAATTTGGGCCTTTTGCTTGAACAAGTCTTCATTTTAACACTTAATGGGCTGCCCCGTATTTGACCTTTGACTTCTTGGGTTTGACTTTGACTTTGACTTTGTTGACTTTGACTTGTCTTTTTCACGCTTTTCCATTCCGTGCTTGGTTTTGTCGTTTTTTGGCTTGATTTTTCGTCTTTTTGTCGGATATCCGTTTCCTGCACAATATAAATGAAAACATACAAATACATTGTATTTTTGGTACGTTTTTGGTCATTTAAGTCCGGTTATTATGGAAAATGGTATGTGTAATTAAGCACATACCAATGCCTCGCCAAGATACGGAAATCCTTAAGGAAGACCGCCATGGCTGCAATGTGCCACAAATGCACAGTTTCTGATGGTTGGTATTTATTGTTTTGGCCCCTCTCCCACTTTCAGCGATACTTATGAGGTGTTTATTTTGTGCTTAATAGACCCTTAGCTAACATATCCTATTTCACCAAGAAGTGTTCTTTTTTGCTTTTTTCAAAAAGAAATCCTAAGTGGGAAAGGGTCTAAAAACCTACCCCTTACCACATAGACACATAAAAATCAAATATAATTCATCTTTTCTCTTCATTTTTACTCATCTTAAAAGTCAACATCTTTCAACCCTTCAATCACCACCTACACCCACCATCCTATTGTTGACACCTTTTCCCTCCGTTGCTCACCGCGACCCCCCTTTCGGTGGGCGGCCTTGTTGCAACTTCATCGGTCCGATGTCGCTTCCTTTAAAGGTTTCTTATTGGATTCCTCATCATTGATTGACCAAAGCTTCAACAATCTAAAATGATGAAACATGGATATGAAGAAGATGGTCACAACTGGTGATTTATTTAAACTTTTATATATTTTTAAAAAAAATATGGGTTATGAAACAATGGGTATGGAGAAGATGAGATATTTGATTCATGGAAAAGATGAGATCTTTGATTCATTTAAGTGGAAGATGGTTTGTATAGTTTTAGAATTTAATAAAGTAGATTCACTTTATCAATCATTATTTTTATGGATTTACTTGTATAAATAATTACATTCATTTTAAGGCTTTTCATAAATTGTATGTTTTTAAAACAAATTATTTCATTTGAAAAAAGACAACAAGATAATCGAAGGACTTCTGCTATTCAAAAGAATTGATAAAACACCAAGAAAAACGGGAAAAATAATTTACTTTATATTATATTAGGTCATTAAGCAAAAAAAAGAAACATGTTTTTGTTTACATAAAACTAACTTGAAACAGACACATTTGTATAAAGACACACTCTCTAAACAGGAAAAAAAAGAAACATACCCTTACTATGTTTTTATTCTTACCTTTCGAGCCCTTATCCTACTTTGGGCTATATTTACTATGTGTTCGTCTTTGGTATTTAAGCGCTTCTCTCACTTATATTCAGTCTCTCTGTCTTTAACAATAACAATTATTCCAATCCACCAAGACAAATGACATACCTATCGTTCATACGAAATAGCCATCGAACCTGTGAAAGAAACACAAAAATGGAGTAAGGATTACTATGGTTAATATCGTCGAAAGTAAAACATCATTTTAGGCTCAGCTCAACAGATGTGGCGAAGCAATTCATGCCGCCTTGCCTACATATTAAGAATCATCATCGCCATTTAAAATAAAAACCTAGCGTGTGTTGTACATTCAACCAAAGAGGAAACAACGAGAAAGTATGAGTGTGCTATAAGGATTTTATGACTTTCATGTATGCCGAAACGGAATTCATTTTCCATATTCAAGTACGCGTGGAAGTAGCAAAACCCTTAGCAAACTCTAAACATAATTCCTAGCGCCAAGTTAAAAGCTAACGACCAAGGGAATGCATTAAGGCTAACGAAACAGATGCTGTCAACTTTTGACATAGACACTAGGAATGTTAAGTAGAGTCGAGTACATTTAGGCTGCATACTTGACGGGTTACCTTGCCAACTCACTGACCACTCATGGTCATCATCACTTTATCATAGTAGGAAACATACTACATTCGTCATGCCACATGTATAAACAACCCAACGAAACATGGTTAGCTTTGACTTTTAATGATTCGATAATTTATTGCAGCGTAAAAATAACAAATGCATTCAAAACACAAACCAAGCGCGTGTTGTACATTCTCCAATCATAATCTACAAAGCCAAGTGATGAGTTCGTAGAACTTTACTAAGTTTTACAACTACCTAGGCAGTGTACCTAACTGTTGTAGTGTAGTATAGGCAAGACACGAGGGTTGTTATCGTTCTCTAGCAGAATAGCGTGTGAAGGTCCGTACTAAACGTAACTGAGATCTAAAGGTTGAAAGATGAATATTTTGTATTTTTATATTTTTATGAAAGCAAGTATAATCTCGGGTATAAAGGAGGTTGGTTTTAAACTAATTATCTAATTAATTGAGCTAAATCTAATGTGGAGAATTTGTATGATAAATGAGAAGTATTTACTTAATCATGCATGATCCTTGATAAGCTTCTCCTAACTCTATTGCCTTGTCACACTTGTGATGTATGTGTAAGTATTTTCGAGAATCATAACGAATTACACGAAAACGGCGTCTACATGATACATTGCTAGGGAAACGCACAAGTAAGGTAGTATGAAGACTGTTAAAAGTCCCCTAGGAAGATAGACGCACATTAAAATAGTTAAAGGGGATCATTCATAGTTGGGTAAGGTAGTATGAAAACTATTACCGATGGAATCTTTTCTACGCAATCATGTCGCTCTAGATCTATGATACACTTAAGTAACTAGGGTTCTAGAGTCTAAAGATGCACATACATCAACAAGAATTAATATAGTTAAGATCTACAAACTAATTCACATGCAATCATAAGCAAACACTAATGAAATCTAGCCTAGCATGTTAAAGATAAAGGAAGCACAATAAACTATCAAACAATAAAATGTATTGAAACATTAAGGGATAAAAGAACTTCACTATATTATAACAAGCAATTAGGGAAGATACAAAAGGGTTAAGAAACCCTAAAATACTCCAAAAGTCAGCTACAAGTCGTTCTCTACCGAACTCCACTCCTAATGCTCTCTCTAAAAACCTAAATTTGAGTTTGTAGATATAAGAAAATACTAGCGACAACGTCATAACATTTTCGGACGTCGTCGCTTTGATATGTCTTCTAGGGTTTCTTTTATGACGGCTGATCCTGACGCCGACACACATTCTTCAGACGCGGTTGCTTAAACTTTCAGACGGTGTCACAAGCTTTCCTGACGTCGTCTCCACCTTCTGTAAATAATTCTTCATGCCTTCTTTGTGTCAATTTGCAATCTTGTCCGGTTTCTTCCAAAATTGAGCCCAAGTCACGTATATTTCCTTCAAATGCTATTCAAGTGCTAAAAATGAAAAAAGAAACGATTAAGCACATATTTTGAACATATTTGCATGATTATAGGGGTTACATAACCCCGAAAAGTATATAAATTACACCTCATCACTAGGAAGGCTGGCATGGCTGCGTTAGTATAAATTCTATGCCAAGATATGGAAATCCTCAAGGAGGACCATCATGGCTGCATCAATATAAACGCTCTACCACTTTCTATAGTATACAGATTTTACTAAAAAGAAGTTTCCCCAAAGAACATGCAAATAAATGCACGCCTTCCAATAGTTACCATCAACCAAATATAAATCTAGTTTGTGGTGACAAACTACTCTAGCCAGTTGTTCGAGAATAATGAAACCGACACAATGCGTGAGTTTTAAAAATCTCGGACAACTGCCAAGAGTATTTGAATTTTCCACAAACTACAAAAGGGGGTTGCAGCTGTACCTCCATATTTAATATCAAGATATCGATCATACGGGTAAAGTTAACCACTCTAGGTAGTTATTCGAGAATGATAAAAGTGACACAACTTATCACTTTTGAAAATCCTAAATAACTCCTAGAGTATTTAGAGCTATACATCAAAGCCTTACAAGTAGCCCAAATATGAGAACGGCTGGAAATAGCAAAGGTTTTCAACAACTATTAGATTTCACAACTTCGGTACAGACTTCTCAGCTCAGATCATAGCTCAAGTTTATGCAAAATAGAATTTTGTAATGACTGCAAACATAATAGTTTGCCAAGCCACATCACACTCAGCAACAGGTGTATAAGAGAAAGGCTCAGTTCAATAAGTGTGGTTGGAAGCAATTCATGCCGCCCTGCCTACACATTCAAACTCATAATCGCCTCTTTTCAACAAAAGACATCTTATGCATATTGAATTGGCAACACCAACATCAACACAACAGACTTCACCATAAAGATGGGAACAACACGCAAGAAAAATCAATATAGCAACAAAATTAGGCATAAATCATGTATCATAACAGATGATATGTCACTCACGAAAAGCGTGGTTGTGCACTAAAATCATAAGTGACACACCAACTGGCCTAAGCTGTAACACCCCACCCAACATACATTAGGTTGCGTAGCAGAATTAGCAATTAGTCGTTACTAAATAGCACCATTCACCAAGATAAATAGAAAACGATCCAAATGAGACGTTTTAACAAACATGTGTTCTATTATTTATCAGAGTTAAAAATGCGTTAGGTCCTCACAGAATCGTAACCACAACCATTACATCATTTGAAAGACAATTGTTTCAAATAAAAGACATGTTTTAACACACTCAAGACAAAGTTTTTGAAAGACCGGAACACACAAGTAGTCTTTCCATAAATCCATCACACGCACGACACCTCCACGCCATCATTGCCTTCATCCTTGGTTACCTGGGATAAAACATGTTTAAAACTTCAACAACCAAGTTTAGTGAAATTCATAGAGTTTAAAATAATTATACAATCATCTTTGAACATATAATTAGTTCTCGGGACAACAATGCAACAAATGCAATGTATATCAACTTCTTTTCTTTCACGCATTAAGCTCATGACACCGAACGTTAACAATACATATGGTATTTCATATGTTAAAGTGCCCTAAAACAAGGTATTATTGTCATATACCTACTACATTTCTAATAAAAAAATGTCCGTTACAGGGTGCTTACCTACGGATTCATACCCTGGACAGGGTTGTCAAACCTAATAGATCTATTTAACGCATTAGCGTTCACCTCGCAAGGCAATTAACGGTTCATGAAATAAGGGACTTCGACAATACCAACTTATGCGAAAACAATCTCGTAATCGGGTCCAGCATACCATAAAATCATATGTGCTCAATTTTATAAAACAAACATGTATCATTGGTATGTGTTTAATTACACATACCTTTGACCACTAAAACCAGACTTAAATGACTAAAAACGTACCAAAAATACATTGTATTTGTATGTTTTGCATTTGTATTATACAGGTAACGGATATCTAAGAAAAGGACAAAAATAGAAGCCAAAACGACAAAACTGAGCACAAGAACGAAAAGACCGTGAGAAGTCAAAAAGACAAAGTCAAAGTCAACAAAAGTCAAAAAGTCAAAGTCAACCCCGCGATGAGGCATTGGAAAGAGCATCGAAAACCAAACCCGAAAACCTAAATTACCAAAAGTGGGCCCACCCGTACCTACCTAGTGGGCCCAGGAAAGCCCACTTATATCTTTATAAGCCTTAAAGCCTTAATAAAGGCCCAAGCCCTTTTATGCCACACCCGACCCAAACAAACAGGCCCAACACCTCTATAACACTCCCGTTAAACACAAACCCTCAAACTTTACCCTATTAGTCCTTTAAGGACTAACGATGCAAATACAAATATAACTTCAAGGGCCCAAATTGCAAAACTCAAAGACTATGGATGCAATACACTTATACACCTTGAGGGGCTTGTTTTGCCCATTTCCCAAACTTCAAATCAACCCGGGAACACTGTACATCTCTTTCAGTGTCCTGTCTCCACAACCCGCCAAATTCACCCCAACACTGTTCCCATTTCTTCTCCACTTTGTCTACACACCCCACACCTTATCCCACCAATTTCTACCTTGGCAATCCTCTACACTCTAATTCGTCTATGAAAAAAGACAAAGAATGGATGGACAAGATCAATTGGCTTGGACACTACTCAAATTGGATGGCTAAGATTACTTTGTGACCTCTCTCACACAAGAAACACAGGCTCTAACCCTCTCAGCAAAGAAGCACAAGAACTAGAACCTTCATTAGTGTAGTATAAATAGGCTCATTTGTAAGCCTTTGGGTACCTAGCTTTTTAGTTTTTAGCTTATAATTTAAGTTTTTCAGTTTATTGTAATGTTTTCTTAAAAGCCTTATAATGATTTTAAGTTTAATGAAAGATTGAAGTTTTTTATGTTTTACCCCGTTTCTAAGTTAAAGTTTATTATATTTTAAAACTGTTTCACAAGCTCACAAAAGCTCTTTTTACAACTTTCTTAAGCTGTTAACTTAAGCATTGTAAGTTTTTCCATAACTTATAAAGCTTAAGTCATATTTCACCAAAAATTACTCAAAAAGCTCAAATGGATGATAAGCTTATAATGGAAGAGCTTATGCGTTTTACTAGCTTGTTTCTAACAAGCTAGAGCTTGTAGAATAGCTCTAAGAGCACTTGTTTGCCCAGTTTAAGCAAGGGCTTTTGTAAGTCTTTATTTTTCCATTTTTAGCTTATCTACTGTAGAATTGCTTATTTGTGCTTATTGCCTGCTTATCTTTGCTTATTTATGCTTATTTGTGATGTTTAATGCTTATTATGCTTGTCTTGTAGTTTAGAAGTCATTAGTTTAAGTTTTCTTAAAATTATGTCTATTTTAGCTTATAATTACATAATCTGTCTCAACTTATTTAATTGCTTATTTGTTGTTGAAGTTTGCTTAAAAGTATCTAATATACCTATTTAATATCTGGTATTTGCAAAGTTTGGCTTTAAATCAAAGTTTTCAAGTTCAAAAAGCATTTTAAGTTTTTAAAGGGGTGTTTGGCATAACTGATTTTGAAGGTCAAAATGGGTCAAGAGTAAAAACTCATTTTTTCACAATCTTAACAAAACACTACTTTTGCTTTCAAGTTTAAAAAGTAGTGTTTTGTTAAGACTGTGAAAAAATTTCTAAGTATTGTGAAATGAACAAACAGCTTTTTCAACAAGTTTTTTCATGACTCAATTTAATTTCAAATTCTCTTTTGATTGATGATTATTGAAGCTTATTGCATAAGCTTATCAGAGGTATAAGCCTTTTTGCCATAAGGATCTGTTTGAGAGCTTATTTTTAAGCTCAAAAGTGTCCCCTTTGCTGTTTGCCTACAGTTTTTAGCCATTAAGCCCATTTGCTTATTTGAGCTTATCTGCTTATTGTTTCTCCTTAAGTTAGGTTTAGTTTTGCTTATTGGGTTAGATCTAGTCCATTTAGCTTAATTATCTTAGCTTATAGCTTATTTTGAGCTTATTTGCATTTTAGTGTAAGCCTAAAAGTTGTTATTTTCAAAGATAAAAAGTTAAGTCTTGAGTGAAATTTTGAAGAAACAGCTTTTTCATAAGAAATTTTCATGGCTTATATGTGTTTCAAAATGCTTTTGCTTTGTTGATTATTAAAGCCACTTTGCCATAAGGATCTGTTTAAGAGCTTATTTTTAAGCTCAAAAGTGTCCTCTTTACTGTTTGGTTAACTGTTTTTAGCCATTTTGCTTATTTGCCTTATTTAAGCTTATCTGCTTATTGCCCCTGCTTATTTAGATGTATTTCAGCTTATTAGGTTAGGTTTAATCAAATTTAGCTTATTTCACTTAGTTTAGGCCTTATTTGAGCTTATTGCTTGCTTTAGTTAAAATTTTATAGTTTTAGAGTTTTTTCAGTTAATCTGTCATTTAAGCTAGTTCCAGCTTATTCTAGTTGCTTATTTTTGTCCCTTAGAGCTTTTTAGATATAAACTTTCATTTGTCTTTGCTTATTTTGCCTTTTTATTAGCTTATTTAGTGTAAAAAAGCCAAAACAGTTAACCATTTAGCTTTTTAGTTAAGTTAAGCTTATTCTGTCCCCTTTAACTGCTTATTGTGTGCTTATTTTTGATCTATAAAAAAAGTGCTTTTGTAAAAATTGTTTATTTAGTGTTTTTCTAAAAAGTTATAAAAAATGGCAAAAACAAAAACATTTGGGATTAGGGGAAGTCCCAGGTGAGCAAGGCTCGAACCCGGGACCTCACCCTTATCACCAAACGTTTTTACACACCACACGCACTACCAACTCGCCCTTGGGACTTTTTCGGTTTATATTTGCAAAATTAATTCTTTATAGTAGTTTTAGGCCTTTTAGCTTATAAGCCGTTTTTGGCTTATTTCACTGCTTATTTGATAAGCTGTTCTCACAAGCTTATTTTTATTAGATTCCTCATTGATTCATGCACTTTTACTAATTTTTTCAGATTTTTATTAAATAGTTTAGTATTTTTAAACATTTAATTTCATTAAAATCGTTTTTAATTCATAAAAAATTATAAAAAAGTCAAAAAAATATAATTCTTTTTTAGAAAATTTTCTTTTAACATTTAGAACCTAGGAAAATTAGATTTGCTTTCGTAGGGTTAAAATTGCAAAATTTGGTTTTTTAAAGAACGGGATTGAATCCCGTTCATGTTTTTAGTGTTTTTAAGCTTAAATCTTTTCCGTTTTTGGTCTAGTTTTCTTTGTTCTAGCTTTTTAGTCAATTAAGACTTATAAAAACCAAAAAGATCATTTTAGGACTTAATTTTGATAATTTAGGGTTTTTAGGTCCCGTTTAGGATTCCCGTTTTGCGTTTTTAGTTAAAATTTGTCTTACCTTAATTGTTTTTAAGTTTTTGCCTTAATTTTCCCGTAGTTTTAGATAACCAATCATAATCTTGTTCCATTCAAGCATCGATTCTCAAAACGACTCTCGACTTTCAATTGCAATCCTCGTTGGGGATAACGACCCGGGAATCATACTCCCGGATTACTATAATTGAGATTTTTTGATTCTTATCCTTATATTTATATATTTATAAGTATTATATATTTATATTTTAAAGGGTTGAATCTTAACGAATTAGTTTTTAGCGTCGTTGCCGGGGAGGATTGTATACGATTGTTGAGCCGTTTGACAATTTGTGTTTGAAGATCCTTCCGTGTGAAGTTATTTTGCTTATTTTCATATAAAAAATACAAAAAGAATTTTCTTTTATTAGTATATATATAATATATAAAAAAATTCAAAAATTTAAAAACATTGTCCATAAAAAGAAATAAAAATCACAAGTTGGTAAAAGAACACCATCAAAATAATACTTTCAACTGAAGTATTATTCATTAATAAGTTCCGAAACCAAAAATAAAAAAACTTACCTTTTGTGTCTCTCGCGAGGTACGTTTCACTTTTGAAAGTTAAACAAACTATAAGAGGGGTAAAAGGCGGGTTGTTCCTACGAACTACGACCCTAAAGGAGAAATGTTTTTAATAGCTTCGCGCTTTCCTACTCCTCCACTCCTTTGTGCGTTTTTCTCTTTGAAGAGTTACCGAGAAGCGAGTTGATTATTAGGTTTAAGTGTCTTATCTCATTGTCCGTTATTAAAATATATTGTGAATACATTGTTGAAAAACCAAAAAAAAAAATATAAAAAAAAGAAAAAAATTAGTATAAATTTTCTTTTTATATTTTAGTGCATGCGCACTCGTTCTCAATCTCGTAATTCTAACCGTCAACAACAAGTCAACCCGACTTTTGTTGAACCATTCAATCTTGTGGAACCAATTGAAAATCAAGCTCCTCCCATAGTTACGATGGACGATAATCGTACTATGGCTCAATTGCTCGAAGCACCCACCGAGGGTTACGAGGATGCCATCGTTGTTCCCGAGATCACCGCGGACAACTTTGAGCTTAAGCACGGTTTGCTTACCCTCGTTCAAAACAAACAATTTTTCGGACATGACAAAGAAGACCCTCATGCTCACATTCGTTATTTCAACAAGATCACTTCTACGATGAAGTTCCCGAACGTCCCGAGTATGTCGATAAAGCTTATGCTTTTCCCATTTTCTCTCGAGGGTGCCGCCCGGATTTGGCTTGAAAAAGAACCTTTCGATCGATTCTCACATGGGATGATCTTGTTTCGAAATTCATCAACAAATTCTTCCCTCCTTCTAAAACAACAAATCTTCGAAATGAAATCACGAGATTTCAACAACGATTTGATGAGACTTTTTACGAGGCATGGAACCGATTTAATGATCTTCTTCGGGCATGCCCACATCATGGATTTTCGGAGTTACATCAACTCGATACTTTCTATAATGCTTTGAACTCTAATGATCAAGATTTGTTGAATTCCGCCGCAGGTGGTAACTTTTTGGATAAAATGCCCCGTGATTGCCTAAGAATCATTGACAGCAAATCCAAAGTTCGTAATTCACGTAAAAACCCGGTTGTTGCCAAAGTGAGTTCAAGCTCTTCCACCCTCGGTATTTCTCCCGATGTTTCCGAACTTAAAGATATGGTGAAAGCTTTGCTTCTCAATAAGAAAAACCAATCCCAAGCTCCCGCTCCGGTAAAAGCGGTCGAGGAAAGTTGTGTTACTTACGATGGTGCTCATTCTTATCGAAATTATCCCGCCACCGATGACAACGTTTATCGTGACAATATTCTAGAGTACGTTTCCCAAGCGCCGCAACTAATTTCAACCAAGGAAATACCAGTTACCGAGCCCCGATTGCTAATCAAATTCGACCTCCCGGTTTTCCCCCTGTTCAACAAAACCAAGGAAATAACCAAAACCGTTACAACCAAAACCGAGGGACTAATTACAACCAAGGCCAAATTTATCGACCCCCAATTAATCAACCCCCGGTTCCCCAAGCTCCACCTTACCAAGCTCCGGCTCCGCAAACATAAGGTGTGTCGAAGGATGATTTTTAAAACTACATCAAAGCTAATGATGCGGTTATGAGAAATATGCAAAACCAAACCCAAAACATGCAAAATCAAATGACCAATTTTACCGATTTGCTTACCAAGTTCATGAATTCCAATACCACTTCTACTTCAGGTTCAGGGACACTCCCTAGTAATACCATTACTAACCCGAAGGTAGACTTGAAGGGTATTACCACCCGAAGCGGTGTTGCTTATCAAGGACCCACGATTCCTACTACTTCTTCTTCTCTTCCTAAAGTAGTGGAACGTGGAACCGAGGTGACAAAGGACATGGTGCCTCCTACTAATAACGGAAGCACCAAAGACGTCCAACCTCTGGTTGTCCAAATTCAAGCTCATGTACCAAATTCTGAGCCCGTTGTTGCTCCTGTTAGTGCTCCGATACCTAACCCGAAACCATCAATTTCGTATCCTTCAAGACGTAATGATGAAAGGCGCCGTGAAAAAGCTAATGACCAAATTGAGAAATTTTACAAAATCTTTAAAGATTTGAGTTTCGAAATTAGCCTCACGGATGCTTTGATTCTTATGCCAAAATTTGCCTTGACTCTTAAAGCTATAATCGGAAACAAAGAAAAATTAAGTGAAATGGCTAGAACTCCGTTGAATGAGCATTGCTCGGCGGTTATCCTTAACAAGTTACCTAAAAAACTTGGAGACCCCGGCAAATTTCTCATACCGTGTGATATTCTCGGAATGGATGAGTGCTTAGCCTTGGTCGATCTTGGCGCTAGCATTAATCTCATGCCATTATCCGTATGGAAAAAGCTTTCTCTTCCGGAGCTCACTCCTACTTGTATGACTCTTGAACTTGCGGACCGTTCGATCTCCCAACCGATCGGTATCGCCAAAGATGTCGACGTAAAAGTAGGAAAGTTCAAATTCCCGGCCGACTTTGTAGTCGTAGACTTTGATGCCGATCCCCGAGTACCCCTAATTCTCGGGAGATCCTTCTTAAAAACCGGACGTGCTTTGATTGATGTGTACGAAGGAGAATTAACTCTTCGTGTTGGAAAAGAAGCCGTAACATTCAATCTTGACCAAACTTCGAGATACTCCTCTAATTACGATGATATGACGGCGAACCGAATCGACGTCATTGAAATGGCTTGTGAGGAGTATTCTCAAGAAGTTCTCGGTTTCTCCGATGTGATCGCGAGTGGCAATCCCACTCCTTATTATGACCCGATCGTTTCTACCTCTTCTCCGACTCTCACTCCCTTCGGGGATAGTGATTTTCTTCTTGAGGAAGTCGATGCTTTCCTCGCTCTTGAAGATGATCCAACTTCACCGGAAGTTGATGACTCTTACTATGACCCGGAGGGGGATATTCTTCTTCTTGAATCATTTCTCAATGATGATCCATCATTACCCCCTCCCACTCAAGGAAATTATTTGCCTGAAATTCGAAAAGAACTTAAAGTTTGTGAAGCTAAAACTGATAAATCTTCAATTGATGAACCTCCCGAAGTTGAACTCAAGGACTTACCTCCTCATCTCGAATACGCATTTTTGGAAGGCGACAACAAGTTGCCCGTCATAATTGCTAAAGACTTGAGTGTCGAGGAAAAAGCCGCTCTCATAAAGGTTTTAAAGTCACACAAGCGAGCCATCGCTTGGAAACTCTCCGACATCAAGGGTATTAACCCGAAATTTTGTACTCACAAGATTCTTATGGAAGAGGACTACAAACCGGCGGTTCAACACCAAAGACGGGTGAATCCGAAAATCCACGATGTCATAAAAAAAGAGGTTGAAAAACTTCTTGACGCCAGATTAATTTACCCGATCTCGGATAGTCCTTGGGTAAGCCCAATACATTGCGTACCGAAAAAGGTGGTTTTACCATTGTTGAAAATGATGAAAACGAGTTAATTCCTACTCAATTGGTTACGGGTTAGCGTGTATGCATTGACTACCGAAAGTTAAATGAAGCCACCCGTAAAGACCACTTTCCCCTACCGTTTATGGATCAAATGCTCGAGAGATTAGCTGGAACGAGTACTATTGTTTTCTCGATGGTTTCTCGGGTTACTTTCAAATTCCCATCGACCCTCATGATCAAGAAAAGACAACATTCACGTGTCCTTACAGAAAACGTACGCCTAACTGTTCGCATAGAGCATTTTGGCTTATGCAATACACCGGGCCACGTTCCAAAGGTGTATGAGGATTATCTTTGCATGATAGATATCAAAAAAACTAAAACTCAATGCGAAGTCTTCGAGGATGACTTTTTGGTCTTTGGGAATTCATTCAGAAATTGCCTCGTCTCGTGTAGATAATAAGATGCTTCAAATGTGCGATGACACCAATCTTTTGTCTTTAATGGTAAAAGGGAGTTCAATTTCGTGGTTATGGGAAGGCATTGTCCTTGGCCATAAGATTTCCAAAAATGGGGATTGAGGTCGATAAAGCAAGTCGATGTGATTGCTAAGTTACCTCATCCCACTACCGTTAAGGGTGTTCGGAGTTTTCTCGGTCATGCCGGTTTCTACCGACGGTTCATTAAGGAATTTTCTAAAATTTCCCTACCGATGACTCATCTTCTTGAGAAGAATACTTGTCATCTCACCAAATACTCCGTTCATCTTCTCCAATGAATGTATTCAAGCTTTTGAAACGTTAAAGAAAAAACTTACCGAAGCTCCAATCTTGATTGCCCCCGACTGGGACCTACCCTTTGAGCTTATGTGCGATGCAAGCGACTTTGCCATAGGTGCAGTCTTGGGGCAACGTCATGAAAAACACTTTAGGCCTATACACTATGCTAGTAAAACAATAAACGAGGCAGAATCGCATTACACCACAACGGAGAAAGAAATGTTAGCCGTGGTGTATGCCTTTGAAAAATTCTGGTCTTACCTCATCTTGAACAAAAGCATAGTGTATACGGATCACTCCGCCCTAAAATATCTCTTTGCTAAAAAAGATTCCAAGGCGAGATTGCTCCGGTGGGTTCTCCTCCTTCAAGAGTTCAAATTCAAAGTAATTGACACAAAAAGAGCCGAGAATCTCGCGGCCGATCATCTTTCTCGATTAGAAAATCCTTATGAAAATGTTCTTGACCTAAAGGAGATAAACAAAAAGTTTCCTCTTGAGACACTTAATATGGTGACTTTTCATGGTGACTCAAGTACCCCGTGGTTTGCCGATTATGCAAATTACCATGTGGGGAATTTCATTGTTAAAGGGATGTCGTCCCAACAAAAGAACAAGTTTTTCAAGGATGTTAAACACTACTTTTGGGACGACCCCTATTTGTTCAAAATATGTGCGGATCAAGTGATCCGGCGATGTGTTTCAGGCCAAGAAGCTATTGACATCCTCACAGCTTGCCATAGTGGACCCACCAGGGGACATTACGGTGCCAACCACACCGCCAAAAAAGTTTTTGACTTAGGATTTTATTGGCTCACAATTTACTGAGATGCCTATGACTTGGTCATCCGATGTGACACTTGTCAGCGTCAAGGAAAATTTTTGCAACGTGATGAAATGCCTCAAAATTCTATCCAAGTTTGCGAAATCTTTGACGTTTGGGGCATCGATTTCATAGGGCCATTCCCGTCTTCACGAGGGAACAAATATATACTTGTGGCCGTCGACTACTTGTCAAAATGGGTTGAAGCGAAAGCGCTCCCCACCAACGGCACCCGAGTTGTTTGCAAATTTCTTAAATCTCTATTCGCCCGATTCAATGCCCCTCATGCTATCATAAGTGATCGCGGAACCCATTTTTGGAATGACCAGTTTGCAAAGGTCATGCTTAAATACGGAGTTACTCACCATCTCTCCACTGCGTATCACCCACAAATAAGTGGGCAAGTTGAGGTATCCAATCGTGGCTTGAAATGAATTCTTAAAAGGACCGTGGGCGAGAACCGTGCATCTTGGTCGGATAAACTAGATGATGCACTTTGGGCCTTCCGTACCGCTTACAAAACACCCATCAGGTGTACCCCATACAAGCTCGTGTACGGAAAGACATGTCATCTACCGATCGAGCTTGAACACAAAGCCTACTGGGTCTTGAAGCATGCAAACTATGACCTTGAGACCGCGGGTGATCACCGTAAAGTTCAACTCAATGAACTAAATGAACTTCGTGATCATTCCTATGAGAACTCTTTGATCTATAAAGAGAAAACAAAGAGGATCCATGACTTCAAGATCAAAAACCGTGTTTTCAACGTTGGTGATCAAGTCCTCCTCTTTAACTCTCGATTGAAGATGTTCTCAGGCAAATTAAAATCCTGTTGGTCTGGACCATTCACCATTGCCCATGTCTTTCCATATGGCACCGTTGAGTTATCTCAAAACTCTGGGCTAAATTTCAAGGTGAACGGTCATCGAATTAAGCACTACTTTAGAGGGGACGTACCAAAATTGGTTGTCCCGGATCTCCAAACCTTCTCCAAGGATAAATGAATTCGGGGATTGGGTCAAGCTTAGTAACCCTAAACAAGCGCTTCGTGGGAGGCACCCCATGCTTATCCTAGTTATATTATGTGGTAATGAATAAGTGTTTTTTGTTGTGAGAGGTGTGCCTCTTTCCATTCTCGTTTGCTTGTGTTTTTGTGATTGTCCAAGATTGTCCTGGATTTTTGAAGCCTCTCGTGCTCGCGGTTTTGTCCTTCGATCACAAGAGCTTCAAATCCTCAGCTTCATTTGGAAAATCCAATATCCTAATCTTATCGACTAACGTTTATCTTTAAGCATACTTAATAAACGGCTTAGGATTTACGTAGAGACCCTTCTTAAAACATTGAGGACAATGTTAAATTCTAGTATGGGGGGGGGATCTATCGACTTGATTGTGCCTACAATCGTTGTTTTCACGTAATCCTGTTTTTACCACCAAAATTTCAAAAAAATGAAAAAATTTAAAAATTTTCAAAAATAAAATAAGTGTTTTGTCATAATTTTGACTTTCCTGTTAGGTAGAATGAGAGTAAATTTTGACCCGATCGAGCGTGTTGAGCTCTAGCTTGTTCCTTAACTTTTAGGCTAAGCGTTCATGGAATTTGCGAAGAACGAAAAATGATAGTGTTAAGTATGAGTGGGATGCTAAACAAGGATTAGTTGGAAATCTTAAGAGCTCATGTATGTAATTTGTGGCTTTTTCTCCCATAAGCTCTTAACCAGACTAATAATACGTGCTATTTTTGGAGATTAAATTTAAATCAACAATTTTTATGTAGTATATAGCAAAAATTTTAGTCTTAGTTCAAATTTATACTTGAATTTTTCAAAAAGAAGTCTTCTCTATATAAAGTAATCAAAAAAAATATAATTATGAAAAATAATGAAAAATAAAAAAAATATAAACTGTGGGCTGATAAAAGTTTGCTGTATCTTGCCGGCTCACAATCGATGTTACAACCTTCTAAAGGAAGCCCATAGTAGTATTAGTAAAGATCTTGGCAAAAGTCTTAATGGCTTCATTAAGTTTCTTGTTTGTGGCAGGGTCATCTTTGACAGCATTATTGATGTCTTTGAGAAGCTAAGTATTGACATTCAAGCCTTGGTAGATATCTTTGATTGCCGCACTACTCTTGTCAAGAGTACTCATGGTTGATGCAACCAGCTTGTCAATTTGATCTTTGTGAGCAACATTTTTATCATAGTATTCTTCAATGCGGGTCTTGAGGTCAGCATAGGAGACTGCTGCTTCTTTATGTTGTTCCCATTGTGTCTCAGCGATCCTATTAAAGAGAACTCTTGACATCTTCCTGAGATACTTGATCAATTGTCTTTCAGTAAGAGGAAGAGTGTTATCAAATTTCTTGAGGTCAGGACTGGATAAGTCAGATGTAGATTCTTGAACATGGGATGGTTCAGGCTGGTCTTGCTTTGGTGATGGAGTGCTAACTTCTTCAGCAACTTGAATATCCTCATCCATGTCCTCCCAGTAGCAAGCACTTCCTCTTCATCACTTTCTTTATCCAAATCATCCTCAGAGAGTAGGAAGGCTTGAACATCATCAAAAGTTTGTAGCTGTAAAGGTTCAGTATTCGGCTTTACTTCATAAGAAGTCTTGCCTTTGTTTTTGGTCAGAGACTGGTACCTTAATCTAGTGGACTGGGTCTGATCCACCTGGTACTTAGCACCAATGCCTGAAAGATCAACAACAATAAGGTTGATTGTTTCCATATCAGCGGGTGGTTTGTTTCCCCCTGAGTCTTTATCCCCAAGTGACCCTTCAGGATGCAGCGCGGTTTTAACCGTGCCTTCATCAAAAGTTGTGGAAGTTAAGACCCTGTCAAGGGGTTAAATGTTTCCCCCTAATTCTTTAGGATGAGTAGCAACTCCCTCAAACAAAGGTTGTGATTTACGACTGCCCTCATCGAGTGTGTAAGGCAATCCTGTACTAGCGAGTTGTATGTTTCTCTTTAGATCTTGGGGATCAGGTACGGTGCCTGAGGAGACTGAGTGGGATTGCTCAGAACCCTTTGTTGGCTTGGGTGGAGTTACCTTGGTCTCAGTGGGTTGATTTTTGGACTTAGGTTTTTGTCTCTTCTTATAGAGTGCTCCTGAAGCCTCAGGCCCTTGTGACTTGGGTAAGGTTGGAGTCATAGTTTGAGATTTCCCTTTCTTTGGCTTTGCAGACAAAGGAAGTGTTAGCCTCAAAATATTAAGTCGAACAAGGAAACTCGGTCTTTATTTATTAGTCGTTGTAATTGGCTAGAAAAGGGAGTCGGGCTCGTGATTTAATCTAATATTGTATACGTTGCGGGCTAAAGCCCAAAACCCGAGCCGGCCTAACATCCCTACACCTAGGCGCCACCCTAGGGTAGTAAGAAACTATAAATACCCCTCTCTACTCTTGGAGAGGGTGTTGGTGTGTGTTGGTTAGTTGGTCTCTTTTTTTATTTTTCACAAGGTAATTAACCATCTTTTTCCTCTCTACTTTCTCTCTCTAGCTTCTCTCTCTAAAATTCTTTCTTTCTTCTACCTCTTTTCTTATGGTTTCTTATCATTGATTCATACCTATTTGTATGGAAGTGAAATGATATAATGGGCATCGACCCTCTTAGGCTCGTTCCCATCGACAAAAAGGCGTATGCGATTTATGACAACCCTGACCCTGCACCAGAAACTCAAAATGTGTCTCCTTAAAGGGGGGGGGCAGATACAACAGTTCCATCACAACAGGAGTTGGATCTTCTTTTCGGTCCTTTGTATGATGAATTTTTCAATGATGGTACTTCTCGTGTCAACAAGTCTTCTTCTCCCACCGATAATTCTGCTCCACAAGACACACACCCTTCAACGAATATTCACCCTACATCAGAACCATCAACTCCTACAAATGTTCATGCTGAGGAAAACAACGATAATCAAGCAGAATTTACCAATCCTTTCTGTACACCGGTTCAAATGTGCATACCTTCAATCAACCTCAAAATTCTGAATACCGATGGACAAAAGATCACCCATTAACTCAAGTTCGTGGAAATCCATCCAAGCCAGTGCAAACAAGACGACAACTTGCAACCGATCCTGAAATGTGTATGTTCGCACTCACCGTGAGTATTGTTGAACCGAAAAACATTAAGGAGGCAATGGCTGATTCAGCATGGATAGAAGCAATGCAGGATGAACTTCATCAGTTTGACAGACTACAAGTCTGGGAACTCGTTGACAAACCTTTTGGCAAGAACGTAATCAAGCTAAAGTGGTTATGGAAAAACAAAAAGGATGAAGACCAAACTGTAATTCGCAACAAAGCACGACTTGTAGCAAAGGGTTATGCTCAGGAAGAGGGTATTGATTTCGACGAATCATTTGCTCCAGTTGCTCGCTTGGAGGCTGTCAGGATCTTTGTCGCATATGCTGCACACAAGTCTTTTCCAATTTACCAGATGGACGTGAAAACGGCATTTCTTAATGGTCCATTGAAGGAGGAGGTTTATGTTGCACAACCAGACGGATTCGTTGATCCTGATCATCCAGACAAAGTTTACCGTCTAAGGAAAGCTCTATATGGATTGAAACAAGCTCCGAGAGCCTGGTATGATGAACTCTCAAAATTCCTGATTTCCAACGGTTTTACTAAAGGTATCATTGACCCGACTCTATTCACGATAAAATACGGGGAGGACATTCTACTTGTGCAAATTTACGTTGATGACATTATTTTTGGTTCCACAAACCCTAAATTTTCAAAACGTTTTGAAAAATTAATGCACGGTAGATTTGAGATGTCCTTAATGGGGGAAATGAAATTCTTTTTAGGACTTCAGATCCACCAATCCCCACGAGGTATTTTTATCAATCAGGCCAAATATACTTTAGAGATTCTGAAAAAACATGGTATGGAAAAAGGACAAAGCATTGGTACACCAATGGCTACGAAACCTAAATTAGATGCAGACTTGAGTGGTGAACCCGTAGACCAAACTGACTATCGTAGCAAAATCGGGTCACTCATGTATCTGACATCTAGTAGACCAGACATAGTGCAAGCTGTATGTTATTGTGCAAGATATCAAGCAAGACCGACTGAAAAACACCTCAAAGAGGTTAAAAGGATCTTTCGATACTTAAGAGGTACCATTCACATGGGACTCTGGTATCCGAAGGGTTCTGGCTTTGAACTAACAGCTTTTTCAGATGCCGATCATGCCGGTTGCCTTGATACTCGCAAAAGCACTTCTGGAGGAATACAGTTCCTAGGTGATAAGTTAGTCAGCTGGATGTCAAAGAAGCAGGACTGTACTGCAATGTCATCAGCAGAGGCTGAATACGTGGCGTTATCTGCAAGTTGTGCTCAAGTAATGTGGATGCGGACACAGCTTCAAGATTATGGCTTCAACTACAACAAAATACCGTTGTATTGCGACTCTCAGTCAGCCATAGCAATATCATGCAACCCCGTGCAGCACTCCCGTACCAAGCACATCCATACTCGGTATCATTTCATCAAAGAACAGGTTGAAAACGGTATAATTGAATTGTACTTTGTCAGAACTGAATACCAATTGGCTGACATGTTTACTAAAGCCCTTCCCGAAGAAAGGTTTCAGTATCTCGTCAGACAAATTGGTATGCGATGTTTGACTCCAGCAGAACTGGAGGTTCTGACAAAAGAATCTGCTTGATACGTCATCAAACATCAACATGTACATATTTTTTTTGAAAAAAGAAAAAATACAAAAAATATAAAATTTCAAAAAGAAAATACAAAATCAAAAATCAGAAAATGTTTCAAAAAATATTCTTCTCGACATGTCTCTTGGAATCGATAACATTTACGTACCTAGAAATGTTGATTAATATCGACACGGGCGTGTAAATGAAGTTCGAACAGGAGTTTCAAATGCTTTCAAAACTTGTCATTTCTAATTTTTCTTAATGGCTTATGTGCAAATATCAGTACGTAACCCGAACTTCAAATAAAGGAAAGTTTATCTATAAAGATAACTTATCCTAACAACGAGAAATTCAACTTTTCTCGGTCTTGAGCTGTTCTTACAAGACATTCAAAGTTTTGAGCTCAAGAAAAAGGATAGTGTACGCATAAGTGCGCTTACCCTTAGAGTTGGAAGAGAAGTCTTCTAACATGATGTTTTTCAAAATGTTGAACACAATTTTTCAAGAATTTCTCACTGACGATTCATAATCTTTCAAAATTATGCGTTCAACACTCTATCTTTTAAGGGGGAGTTTTTTTGAAAAACAAAGTTTAATGAGTTTGGATACATCATATCACGACCATTCTTATGTATTCAAACCATTCCCAAAAAGTCTCTTAATAACAACAAGATAATAATGACAATTCAATAGAATGATAGTTATAAGATGACTAAGTGTTCAACCTCAATTTTATATCAATTTTACAACTTGGTATCATTTTTATTGGTGTCAAACATATGTAAAATTGAGGGGGAGCAAGATGAAACAGTTCCAAATAAATCATGCTAAGCTTCAACATTTTTCCCCATGGTACTTCAAGACAAATTTTAATCACAAAGTATTTCAAAAACTAAGTGCATTAGTATTTAAAATAAGGGGAGAAATGTAATTAAAATGTGATCTAAAAGACTCAAAGTGCTATTCGGAAACGGTTTTATGGTTTGATCTTATACCCAACAACATCTTTATTTCACGACGATTCTGAAGTCATAAGGTGGTAAGGTTAGGTATTTGTCCTATGATCCAACCAGAACCGGAGGGATCTACCCAAGGACACTCCATAGTTAGAAATAGCAGTCCTTAGGTATGATTGGAGATGAATGTGTATAAGGGAAGAATGCCGACTAAGATTGAGCTAACACTGGAACAATCACAACAAGGTGTTAGTAATGACGTCTTGGTAAGCATTGAAGGGGTTGAAGAATTAAAAAGAAATGTATGGATAAAGGGTCTAAAGAAAGAAGCCCTCCACACAACTTAGGCAGAAACCGGGTCAATACATATGCTGTCAGAATCACAATGTTGATTGCTGACATTGAAGACGACATCATGGACCCAGTGATGCAATGCACAACCCTTCCCAGCCATTCGGGTTTCTCTCAAAAGAAACTTGTCTCATTTGTCACGGAGATACACACGACTTCTATTGACTTTCTCATTCCGAGTTAGTTAATATTGAATAGGTGGCAGTCTGCTCCAGCCTCCGATTACTAAAACCAAAACGCACTAATCGAGTCTAGAGCCAAGAGATCATCAAATAAATCTCATTAGGACACATTCCATGACAAACACTTGTTGAACATCATTAAGTTCACAAGCTGTTAACAAGAGTCCTACGCATTATCCTTGTGATTCTGCCAGAACATTCAGAGTGATACTCTTTAGTATTCACAATGACGAATGGAAATCCTTCCAGTGTCATCATCAAACAGCACTGCGGTAGGTGACTTGCGAGATTCTATATGAATCAAACTTGTGTCAACTGGAAAGAAACGATGGTGCGATTCAATGTGAATCAAACTTGTTCCAGGAAATGAATTGACGGCTTAATCAGAAAGATAGTAACTATCTGATTCACTCTTACCGTGTTGTCTGCTTTGAGACGTTCCGGTAATGAGAACTAGCAAGCATGGCAAATCTAATACATCTGTGTTAGAAGATCCTACGCTTTGAGCTGGAAACCCTGTCAAGGAGATTCTTTGAATCTACCTGATCACAGGTACAGTATTTATACTGTAAAACGGTCCTACGGAACCGGAGGTTAATCTAACCAAATCCGGACGAATGACAAAGCCATATTCGTCCACCCGCTTTATTGCTAACTGTTTTATTTCAGGATACATAAAGATGGAGATGGTGATGCCTCATTCCAGCTGGAGTCGGATTCATTACCACATGCTCATGCTCAAACTACAAAGACATACTATAAGCATCAAGATTCAAGAATCATGAAAGCTCAAGAATTAAAGACAAAGACTTCCGCACAAACTCTGATATTAACGATAACTCCTCAGAAATCAAGCTTCGGGGGAGATTATTAGAAAGCTTTCAAGATGATGCAAAGTATGAGCATGTTGGTCAAGACACAAGATCACAAGATGGCAAAGACGTTAAAGACAAACAAGGATAAAGATTTAAAGATCTTGGAACAAAAGACAAAGTCGAAAGACAATGACAAAGGCTCAAGATCAAATATCACAAAGCATGAAGGAACAAGCCTACAACAAGATAAAGACCAAAACAAAGACTCAAGAACTAAATGACAAAGCAATCTCACTAAGTCCAAGGAAGTAAGATTCAAAGACCTCGCTTCGGGGGAGATTGTTAGCCTTAAAATATTAAGTCGAACAAGAAAACTCGGTCTTTATTTATTAGTTGTTGTAATTGGCTAGAAAAGGGAGTCGAGCTCGTGATTTAATCTAATATTGTATACATTACAGGCTAAAACCTAAAACCCGAGCCGGCCAAACATCCCTACACCTAGGCGCCACCCTAGGGTAGTAAGAAACTATAAATACCTCTCTCCACTCTTGGAGAGGGTGTTGGTGTGTGTTGGTTAGTTGGTCTCTTTTTGTATTTTTCACAAGGTAATCAACCATCTTTTTCCTCTCTACTTTATCTCTCTAGCTTCTCTCTCTAAAATTCTTTCTTTCTTCTACCTCTTTTCTTATGGTTTCTTATCATTGATTTATACCTATTTGTATTGAAGTGAAATGATATAATTCGGTACCGACAGGAAGTGGAGACACTGAGTCCCTCCAATTGTTTACAACAATCATATGGGCTGTCAATTCAATGTCAGTGACTTTGGATGGGTCCTTTGTAAAATTAGAGTTACTTAGGATGCCAGGTAAAAACCCAAAATTTTCATCCTCGGTGTAGTCAGAACCCAGTAACCCTTGTAAAGCACATGAGATAAATCTAGGGTATAAAACATATTTTAGCATAGAATTATTTAATAGCTTGGTTACGAGATCACTGTAAATGATCTCCCCTATGTCAACCTCAGTCCTAGTGATTAGACAGCAGGCTAAAAGCTGTTGGATGGAGTTCACTTGTTTAGTGGAGGAGTAGTTCCCGCTGAGAACCTGAATCACAAAAGTGAACAGAATTCACCAAGCCACAGGAAAGGAGTTTTTCAGGACTAGGGTTTTGTCCAGGTAACTTGGATTAATGGTAATTTTGCCCAATTCTTTTTTAACAGCCTCAGGTATAGGATGAGCCACATATTTACCATTATTATAATCAAGGCTAGTTGATGAACAAAAGGTGTTAAAATGAAGGGTCAAAGGCCTTTGTCTATTTAAAACTAAAAATTTGATGAGGAATTCCCTGAGTGGGCGTTGCACAGTCTCATCAGTTGATGGAAGAGGGTTATAGGCAACAACGGTGCTCCAAAACTCCCTGAGGAAGTTCTGATAGACCATTGAGGGACAGTTGGTAAAAGCTTTCTTCAAAGGACAATTTAGCAAAAAATTCATTATGGGCTTGTAAGCAGGCACATTTGGTGGGTAGGTGAAGTTACCCACCACATTATTGGTCTGAAAAGTCACATTATCCATAGTCATGTTGTTCCATTGAGGAGCATACTTGATTTTTTGTTGTTCTACCATTTTAGATGAATATTTTGTAAAACAAAAATTTTAATGGCAAAATATTACACACCAGATGGTCACAAGTTAATGTCTAACATTGACTGCTGCCGTGAAATGTGTAATATGTTATCAAAAGGAGCAATACAAAGATGAATATCCTTTTAACGAGCACGATTGACCAAACAAAATGATTTGAAAAGAGTAGATTTCAAGGAACAATTGATAGATGAGTTAAGCTTGTTTTTACCAGAAAAGATGAACACCCACACACTTTCTTTGAGAGAGAAATTAGGCAGAGTATATTTGCTTTGTAAATTTTTTTGTGTGTTTTTCTTTTCTAAGGGGTATTTATAGGTGAGATGTGAAAAAAGTTGTAATATTTTAAAATTTTTCATTTTTTGAAAAAAGTTAAAATTGTTTTGGTAACGCATTTAATGCAGTAACCCTCTAGTTGCACGATCTTGTTTTCCATGGCAACTTGTAACAATCCGTATTTTTGATCAATGTACGACGCTATTGAATTCACTATTTATTTTTTTTCTTGTACGCGTTCGCTTTTAATTTTAATAGTTAAGTTAAATCGCGTAAACTAAAAATCAACAATCAACGTAAACGGGCACCAAACAAATTAAAGTTTATGTCAAGCCATCATTATATTATTTTTTCAAAAGTAATAATTAACTTTTATATTTTATTTTTGTTGGTTACGTAAAGTATTTACGTTTCGCGATAAATTACGTTTAGGCATTTTCGAAACCACCAAAACTTTTCTACACTTAACATTACCATTTTTATACCCATACTTATAGTGTTATTAAAAACTTTAAACACCCCCATGTTAAACAATTATTGGTCAAGTTGTAGAATAAAAGACTCCACTAAGAACTACTCAGACAAGATATTCCACCTTTATACTTATATTCTCCCAACTTTATGCTTCTCTGTTATACTAGTTATATGCAAAATATTAAAATCTCACCATTAGTACTCATCCCCCCCCCCCCCTCAAATTTCGGTTGTAGTATAGTCCCAAGGGGACATTGAGCTCACAAACACCAACTTGGTCTTTGTACAACTTCAAGCCATTAAACCTAAGACCATGACTAAGCATTTTGACCAACACTTTCCTTAAAACCCTCCCATGGTCCCTTTGAACTTTGACCTCTCCTAATGGAAGCCTTGGACTAGTCTTTGGTCTTTCTTTTTCCATCTTTGACTAGTCCTTTATATATATATATCATGCATAGCAAGAGATAACATACACAACTCTTATACACTTAAGAAAAACCAACAAAAATCCTCTCTTTCTCTCTTAATAAGCTACGGCTCAAAAAGGCTCACCACAACCAACCCATACAAAACTTTCATATATGTATTACAAGACATTTCACATCATTTTCTAAGATGACACTAGGTGTTATGCAAGCATTGGTATGCATTTGCAAGGTTTAAACAAGTTATTGAAGGATTAGGGTTTTGTGGTTAATTAGGGTTTTCAAGAGTTGCAAGCTAGGGTTTTGTTGCTAAACAAGTGTGTAGATCTTGTTGTTCATCATCATACATCTCATTAAGGTTATCTATAAACCTTTATGTCCTTACTTTTATCATTTTATGTGTTAATGTGTTCTATTTAGCAATATCACCATTTAGGGTTTTAAACATGTTAAAGGGATTCTTACTTGTGATTATGATTTTTAACACTTTTTCATATGAACTTGTGATCTTGGAATATATAATATATATGACATAAGTATATTATGAGTTATAAAGGAATTGTGGTAATTATTTAGTTGAAAAGTATAGAAAGTAAGTTATAAAAACAAAGTTATATACGAGTCTGTACCTTTTTATTTCAAAAGGATGTTTTGGGTGACTTTTGAAAACAAGCCATATTATGTTTTAGAAAGATAGTACACCTCATGACGTTTCCAAATATGTAGAGAACTTGAAAAACCGCCTTATAATGAAAATGATATGATAAAAATACGATTTACGTTAATACCGGGTGTTATAAAACTATTTTTATAAAAATTACTTTTCATGACAGAAATTTTATATTTTTAAACTTCATAAATAATTAAAACTTTTCATTACGAGAACATGCTCGAAAGTACGCTAAAAAAGGAACTATAAAGAATAAATAAAATACGACGTTTACGGGTTTTACGTTAACGAGAACGATTTAAAAAATAAATTTGGAGTGCTGGTGTGAACAGTAAAACGGTTACTGTTAACCAGAGGTCATAAGTTTAAAATGTTAATTTATGATACTCGTCTTAATACGAGAGCTCACACCTGTGTGGGCTATACAGAAACAGTTAAAATCGGGCTTAAAACGCGAAAGTTATGCTAGTTTTACTAAAACAGTAATTATAAACGTTTTAAAAACTTATTAACACAATTTTTACCAACACAATTAGATGGTGATTGAGCGGATTTTAGACTATATGTGGTATTAGTTTATCAAAGTATATAGTACTAGGGGAGTTTCATAATGAGGGCCTCTTCGGATGTGGGACTGTATCGACGCGTTGTTGGATTTTCGATTTAAGTTGTTCTAGCTCATCTTACATTCACTACATGACCTCTTAATTATGATAGCGCCGAACGATAGATATAAAGATTGCTATTTACGACCTATAATAATCTAAGTGTTTAGAAAATACTTGTCGAGCTATATTGGATTAGGTTGCCTTCGGATTCATTCGTGACGCATTTTTTCTATTGTGAATACTGTTGATTATCATTCACTTAATGGTAGAGTTCGTAGCCCCTTTTTTACTACTTGCTTTATTAAATATGGGGGAGATTACATGATTGATTCTCTTTTAGGACACAAGTGTTTTCAAAAATGTCTTATGTATTTTTTGATTACATTATTGCCTAAGTTACAGTATGCCATTTAGTCCCTTTTTCATGAAACGTATAATTACCTGCTGGGTGTCGCTAGTATTATGGAATAGATCTATCGGGAACTGGCAATCCCCGCTAGGCTGTGGTTTTAGTTGACCATTGAGCATTTAACATTCGAAGAAAATTTCGTAGGATGTTGGCAGCATCTGTCATCTGTATTGAGAAAATTCGTAGGATGTTTTTGTAACATCTGTATCCGTGTTGGGGCACAAACCTCGAGTACTGGTTTGATTACAGTTTATTACGTTAAGGTTCGGTGTCATGAGCTTAGGGCAATAATACCTGTTTTTGGACTATTGAATGTGTTTCATAGTCTACTATTACTTCGATCTTGTGGTCCACGCTATTTCCTGATAAACCTATGAATTCACTCAACAATTTTGTTGACGTTTTAGCATGTTTTAATCTCAGGTGCTGAGGCATAAGCTTGGATGGGAGCCGTGACGGATATCTATTAGAGGGATTCTGATTTCTTAAATTCAATGAAACTTTTGTCTTATAAAATCTTAATGTCTTTTTATCAAAACTATGGGACCTAACGTGAAAACTCTGATCTTTTGTAATGACATCGAATGAAACTTATTTTTAACGTCCATTTAAGGTCGTTTTCTATATCTTGATTTTTGTACTTTGACGTAGCACCCCATTGTTACCTTTCCGCTGCGACCCAATTTTGGGGGTGTTACAGATGGTACCAGAGCCAAGGTTATAGGGAACTGGGTCATTTTCAAAACCTAGTCTATAACCACAAAGTTTAAAGATTTTCTTTTCTTTCATTTTTAAATTACAGAATCCTTCATCGTTATCCGATATCCACGCGCGCGTATTTCCTGATCCTTATTTGCTTTTCCGATTATCATTATTGCATTATATAATCTTATATATATAATACTTGGTTTGATTTCGATCCCTTACGTCTATCTTCTAGCGTATTACTATTCATTCGTATCGGTCGATTACATAAATATTGACCATTCTGATTAAATTACGATTATTTATATCACTCTTCTATTCCCTTTTCTCCATCATCATCATGTGACCATGTTTTGACAAAATGAGCATTTCATCGTTAGTCCTCAAATATACATAACTTGATCACCTATGTATAATTCAGGAATAACCATGCCATGCTGAGAATAGTCACCCTAAGACAACCCGCTGGTAAGTTAAACTTCACCTAGGTATTGAGACCCGTACAAATGGAATTCTACATTAAGATAGCAAAAATTTACCTA
>BQNB010026806.1:5576-58225 GCA_026074375.1 Tanacetum coccineum | reverse complement strand
AGATCCAAGTCAGTGATGGCTTGGGTCCCTAAGAGAGCCTGATTTTCTTACTTTTTATGAAGGGCAATCCACAGCTAGAGTTGCAGGAAAAAGGAGTCATTGACAGTGGATGCTCTAGGCACATGACTGGAAACAAGTCCTACCTCTCAGATTATGAAGAAATTGATGGTGGATTTGTTGCATTTGGAGAAAATCCACAACAGGAGGTGATATATGTGAAAACACGTATCCATTTTATATCAAAAATGACACATAAAAGACAAAATTAAGCTTAAAATGCTTGTATATTGTTTATTTTGTCTTTGTGATTGTGTAGGTACGGATAATGCAAAAAAATCACAGAAAACGGTCAAAGCCGGACAAACACGGACACGGGAACATCTAGAGTGTACAAGAGCCAGGAGAATGCTATAAAGGTCAATCAAAGTCAACCCTTGGTCAACATTAGTCAACCACAAGAAGACAAAATCCCATAAATACCTTTAAAGTTAAACCAAATTGCAAAAATAACCCAAAAACCCTAACACCGTTAGTCTTTTTATTAATAAAGACTAACGGTCGTTAAAGTCCATTTATAAAAACCAAATCCACAACCTGTTTACCCTTATAAATCCCTTGGCCTAAAACACCCGGGCCCAAGTCAACCCTCCCATTGTCCTGGTCAAATATGCCAAACAATAATAAATAAAGGTTAAAAAGGGCACGAACCTATGTTACTATTCATCGTCGTTCTCATCGATTTACCCAAGTCAAAATCATAAGGTAAATTGAAATTGAGGACGTGGCTATATGATTTAAGTACCAAGGAACAAGGTGGCAGAGTTATACATCATTAAGAGCCTCCCATTGGTGGAATCCCAAAAGGTCTGACACGCGGGCAAAGGAGAAAACACACCAATCAAGTGGGATTTGCACTAAAATGCTCACAAAAGAAGCACACGAGGTCTGACACACGGAATGCCATGTTGGCAATCCGTGTGATTATTCATTTAATCCAACGGCAGCAAATAATGATCCAATGATGAGCAAAGATTCAAGGGACAGGATTAATTGGAGTGTATAACAGATTTTGGACCTAGAAGCATCCTTTCAGCACTATAAATACAAGCAGTCCCTCACACACACATTTGAATTTCCAAAACTAGGTTTATAAGTGCAGGATTTATAAGTTTGATTAGGAATAATTAAGCTTTCATAAGTTTTCTCATTGCTATATTAAATCTGTGATAATTCTGCCAATTCTAGTTTCATTTTAAGCTCAGGTAGAATTTAGCTAATCTGGTTTAATTATTTGAGTTGATTTAGGTGTTTTATCAGTGTTGCATTTAGTTCTTAAGGTCTGCATTTTTAGGTTTTAAGTTTTTGGTCATATGCATGCCAACTGCATCAGATAATGAAAACAACAAAGAGTCCATTTTCTAGCTTAAATTTCAGATGGTAATTGTAGTTTTTAGGATTTGATTTTCATAGCACAAGTAGGTCTAGGGTCATTAATCATTATATTAGCTTACTCTTTCAAAATAAGCTCTTTTGATAATCTGTTTTTAAGCTGCAATTGTGCTTTTTGTCTTTTCAAAACTCAAAACAAACTCAGTAACTGCTGAGTATTTTGACTATTTTCAAAGTGCTTTTTCATTAAGCTCTCATAATTCAAAACAGTTTTAAAAAGCATTTTCATTAAGCATTTGAGTCAAGCTTTCAAATATATAAGCTTCATTTCTTGTAGAGCTTATTTGCTAGCTTAATATAAAGCTCAAAAGTAGCTTAAGGTTTGTTTGTATTTAAGTTTTCATAAGTGCTTATTGTGGTTTTCAGTTTATGGCTTGGTCTCTTGAGCTTATTTCTGTCCACATTGACTTATTAGGTTAGACTTAGGATAGATATTGCTTATTTAGCCCTAGTATAGCTTATTTCTAGCTTTTAAAGTTCTTAGATTTTTTAAAAAGCCAAAAAAAATTAGTTTTAGTCGTTTTTCTGCCTTTTAAGCCATTTTTCAGCTTATTTCTTGAGTTTCAATAAAAGTTTCTTTTATTAAAAGTGCTTATTTTTAGCTTTTCTAAAACTTTGTTTTTATAAGTTTTCAAAAATAAAAAAAGGGGAAGGTGGAAATCGGGGGTGAGCAAGACTCGAACCCTCGACCTCAACATCCTCAACCCTTTTAAACACCTCACACCACACCTCACTACCAACGTGCCCTGGGGTCTTTTTCGTTATAGGTTTACTAAATTTAATACTTATATACATTTTAACCTATTTAGTTAATAAGCTGTTATAGCTTTTTACACAGCTTATTCGATAAGCTGTGTAATCAAGCTTATTTTTCTTAGGTCCCTTTTAGTTCAAGCTATTTTCTGTATTTTTTTTAGAATTTTTATAATTAGTTTAGTATTTTTAAACATTTATTTTTATTAAAAACTTTAAAAATTCATAAAAAATAGAAAAATAATCAAAAAAAATATAATTCTTTTTTAGAAAATTTTCTTTTATCGTATAGTTTCTAGGAAAATTAGTTTTGCTTTCGTAGGGTTAAAATTACAAAATTTCAATTTTTAAAGAACGGGATTCGTATCCGTTTTCGTTTTTCGTGTTTTTAAGCTCATTTCAATTCCGTTTTTGTTCTAGTTTTCTTTAAACTTACTTTTTATTCAATTGGAGTCTATTTAAAAAGAAAAATTCATTTTAGGTTTTAATTTGGAAATTTAGGGTTTTTAACTGCCGTTTAGGGTTCCCGTTTTGCGTTTTTAGTTAAAGTTTAATTTCCCGTTATTTGTTTTCGTGCTTAATTGTTATCATTTTCTTATTTTAATTTGTAGAAGTAGATAATCAAATCAATCTTGGTTACCAATTCAAATCATTTTCCGAACAACAAACGTGGTTTCAATTGCATCAATCGTTGGGGAATAACGACCCGGGAATCATACTTCCCGGTTAATATACGTATTATATTATATATATATTTGAAGATTTTCCTTTTTACCTTTGTCTCCAATGGTAATTTGGTAATTTTCCATCATATTATATATTTTATTATTACGTGTGTTGGTTCTTAACGAATCAGAGTTCATGTGCTTTTTAAGTATATTGAGTGATAAGTGCGGAGATCGGTTAGTTTCTACACTAGGGATGGAGTCATAGATCCTCCCTAGTACCCGATGGATCCCATATTGATATACTAATCTAATAATGGGGCAAGCAGGTGCAAACCACCCGTACTGCCAAAACACAGGGTTACACAATAGTCAAGGAATATCTAACAAGACCATAATCTAACAGGAAACAAACATCATAACAATAGTAACTACATAACTAGGACAACACTTTAAGTGCTTAGCCGCTCATGGTAGTGGAAACACAGCAAGAAATAGAAGTAATCATAGATTGAAAGCTCATAATTCTTACAGTATTCGTATTTGAACGATTAAATACAAAAAGTAAATAAAGTGTGATCTCCCTTGGACTCCAGGTGGAATTCTTCGAAGGTTGGAAGCCTTTGTCGCCTCTCCAATTGGCTGTGGAGGAAGTGATGTCGGAATAGCTTGAATGAGGCCTCTATTTATAAGTATCAAACCTCTTAAGGCGTAACTGATAAAAGTGTTACGACGTAACCTTCTTACACGGCATTCCATAAATAAGCAATTGTTGCGGCGTAATCAGATATTGCGTTACACCATAACCTTCAAATAATTTCCATACGTACATGATCTTCATTCCATATTTGTGGATTTTCATGGGTACGGCGTAACCATAAGGGGTGTTATGCCGTAACTCTATATTGGGTAAGATTTCCTTCCAAATACATGTTTATGGCGTAACTAGATATGGTGTTACGCCGTAAAGTTGTCCTTGATCTTCGTACTTGCTTAATATATGTTACAATGTAACCACTTTTGGTGTTACGCCGTAACATTCTTCAGATAATTACACTTTAAGCCCTTTTTCCCATGTTTCTTGTCATTTTCCTGCATTTCACCTGAAAACTACTAAATGATAGAAAATATCTTGTTTTTGAGTATTAGTGAAACATTTGCAGGTAATATAGGGGGTATTTTGTGACTAAAAAGTATTAAATATTTGATGTTATCACATAGCGTGAAGTACAATTGAGGTTTAACAATTGCGGGTATTTAAAACGTCAAACTCCCGAAGAAAGTAATTTCAATATATGGCGCACTGGCCACGCGCTGACGCGTAGGCAGCATGCCACTCGTGAATTACTTTCCCACTTTAGGGACTCTTGGCCTATAAATACCCCCTCTTGGCATTTGTATATCTCACCTCTTGAAAACATTCTTTCTTCTCTTTTATCTTCTCTAATCCTTTAATTCTAACACCTCTTGTGCTTTAAATCTTCTCCTCTATCATTCCATAGAAGAAAACATCTCTGCAAGAGAGACACACAAGTACCTAATCCATACTTATGTGTTATTAGTCGAGGATATTCTTTCGCATACCCTTTCTTTAGAATCGAGTCTCTAGGTTAGGTTAGGACTTGGGTCAACTATCTATTATTCAATCAATCAAGTTATAAGGGAAGTCTTGTATCCGTGGGATCAAGCCTAAATCATTGGGTATCTATTGGGGTTTGGTAAGCTTCCAAGGGGAAGTCTTAATTGGTTATAGGTTAAGTCGAATCACGGGTTCTTAAGGGTGGATTCTGAGGGCAGAATACCATAGGTAGTAACTCTTCTATGTGAGCGTCAATCTTTGTGCATATCAGTGGAGTGAAATTGTAATATAGTTTGTAGTCCACCATAAGGATTGTACTAGTATAGTATCGGAGTCGTGGATTCGTAACTGGACGTACGGAAGGACTAAACCCCCCTTCTCGAACTAGTATATATTGTGGTCTCTCTCTCTCTATCTCTATCTACTTATTGATTCTTTGCTAAGTAGATCATCACACCACTCGACTCTTTAGAGACTTGAAGTTTTATAAATTTCTAAGAAGTCAAGAAAACTATATTCACCCTCTCCCCCTCCACGGTTCTATATTTTTGTTTGAGAAGACTGCATTTGGATCTGATCTTGTTTTGCTATGACATTGCCAATAATACATTTTTGCCCAATTTTGCTTCCAATGTTGAATAGATAAATGTGCTGGAACATTGAACTTTGTGATCACTTTACCTACCCATCTTTTTAGCACTTATTCAAAATCATCTTCCAGGAAAGTAGTTGCATGAATCTTGTGCAATGAAAGTACATACTTCCTGACCTTAGTGTTTCTGTACTTAAGGAAGAAAAGATCTTTATTAAACAAATACCTCATTGGAGCTTTTGGATCTCTTTCACGTCCTTGAAACACTTGAGCTTGTTTTTCAGGAACTTGAGGAGTCACATCTTCTTGTGTGCTCTCCCACATAATCTGATTATTCATGTAGTTTGTCATTTGATGAATGTGATACTCATATTCAGCTCCAGTTTCACATCGACTTTTCAGAATATCATTATACGTAAACTTTATCTTATGAAAAGCCGCAGTTGTAGGGACCTACTTTTTACCTTGTATTTCTACTAGAAATTCAGTTTTAGCTTCTTCAGAGATATCTTCATCCTCATCTACTTCTTGATCCGTGATCATTCATCATATTCTTGTATCGTTATGATGCATAAGTCTTGGGTTTTCAAGCAGTTGTTGTTTTTAAAGATGATGTACCCTTTGCAGACGAAGATTCTTAATTTGTAGACGAAGACCCTTTAGTAGTCTTCATCCTCTTTAAATCCTTCTCCCCCTCAAGATGATCATATGGATAGTCATCATGATGACGCTTTCAAGAAGCTTCAGGTCTGCAAATGGCTAGTGGAATTGAAGATTTCTCATATAATAGAGTCAACAGCTTGCGATTCAGGATCATTTTTCATCTTCAAATACATTTGATACTGCATGTCGAAATTAAAAGATGTCGAAGATGAATGCACATTGAGAACGGTGTTGTCCATGTCCACTCTGAAGAGTTCTTTAATTATTTGAGGTGCATGAACAACAAATTCTTGAGAGACGAGATCAGGAACATCAGATTTGGTACGCTCTCTCTCTTTCTTAACAACATCAACAACAAGCCAAGGAAGATTACCTTTCATAATCCCATCTGTAGTCTTGGTTACTATCTTAGGAATAACTTCTTTCAGTGTTTTATCAACTTTTACAAGTATGGTTCGCACATTGTCTTAAAGAATAATAGTCTTCTTTGTAGTCTGCATCATGTGACCATACTGTCTGCTCATCCTTGCTATTTCTCCTTGAACTTGTCTTGATTGCTTTGAGGAAGGTGATGGTGGTGGAACTTCAGAAGTTGGTGCAAGAGAACCCGTCAATTCCTGTACTTGTTCTTTATCTGTAGATAAAGTAACTAATGACATCAAATAACTTAACTTTTATAGCATCATTTATCCTAATTAAATTACCCACTTTTATATAATTATTGCAAGAATTGTTACTTAATTGCTTAAAGTTGTTAATTGCAGTAATTATGGAGTACATTATGAAGACAAGCTAAAAGGCGCACATTTTGGAGCTTAAACAAAGATATTTGAAGATTACTTATTTCTGAATACAGATGTCGTATCCAGCAAAGAAGATACGGCGTATCAGCGTCTGGACTTCACAGGAAAATGTGTACGTTCAATACCCAATACGGCGTATCCTGCTAAATACATCGCCGTATCCACCTGGTCAAACAATCAAAGATCCTGCAGTAAATGTGATTGAAGATGGTTATTACTGATTGATTGTAAACGTAGCGTGCACTCCAAGGAATTTACCCAAATACGCCGTATTGACCTCACTCAATACAGCGTATCAGCCTATTTTCAGAGACTATAAATAGAAGACTCAAAATTATGTTTTTAGTGTGCTAAATCATATTCTATATACCATAAACATAAAAGTCGATTTTCTAAAGAGACGAAGAGTAGCCAAGGTCAAGCATCGATACTAATTCCATAGAAGACACCGTGTAATTCATATACTCTTGTAATCATTTAATTTTTAGTATCGTTCGTTAACTCAGTTAGTTTACCTTGGTTGTTTGAATATACTTGTATTATTACAATGGTTATGGGCTAATACCCTCGGGTATTATCCATCTTAATGAAGATTCAATGTTTGGTTTGTTTAATCTCGATTGCTTAATTTATCGTTGATTATTTAATTATGTTTATCATTTCATACTTGTCTATGTGCTTGAATATGCGACCCATCATTCAACTGGGTCTAGTAAGACTGACCAAGTGATCTAGATTCTGGGATGGCTCTCCATATCGCGTTTTATATATCTAGACTAATAGGGTCACAAATAATGTCCTATCTCTGCCTTAAGATTAGTGAGCTTAGTTGGACTGGCAGGTGACCCTTTGAACCAAAGAGTACGTTCTTAATCAATTGGTAAGGACTTGGACAGTGGACTACCAGTATATAAAATGCCGTCAAGTAGTAAGTAGGTAAAGTCCTGATAGGCTAGGGTTTAACAAGATCACCATTGCTTTAATCTCTAAGATAGATTATAATTAAACTAAAAGGATGCTTTATGTGGATGCGTTAATTGTGACATGATTCAACGTGTCTAGGTCTTAGGAAGAAGTACCGCCTAAGTCTTAAAAATGATATTCTGCCTCGAGATAAGCACTCATTGCACTAAACAAACAAACCAATGTTTAATCGGATTTAATATCGCTAATACAATTTTCTATCATTTGGCTTGACTGCTCTTTTATCTTTTTGCATGATTATTGTGTATTGAATTGAATTTAGTCGCCACAAACCTGTACCAGTCTCTCAGGATGAACCCCCCCTTTTATCATTAGAACTAGGTTTAGCATAGGTTTAGCATTAATTAGAAATAACATAGAATTAACTAGATTAATTAATTAGAATAAATTACTGATAGAATATAAGGTTAAATTTCTCGCTCTTAGTGTTTGACACCCTACTTACCAAAGAAACTACATCTTGACTAGGTACACTGACCGTTAAAGTGTTGTTTTAGGATAAGTCAGCTAAATATAAATTTAAAACTTGATAATCAATAAATACAACCTACACGACAACACATCAAGTTTTTGGCGCCGTTGTCGGGGAGTGAAAATTGTTTAATCTTTATTTGTTAGTATTTTTAACCCTTAGCTTAGAATAATTTAATTAGCATAAGTTAATTTTGATTGTGTGTTTCATTGAGTGATTAATTGTGTGTAAAGAGCTTATTTCAATTTTTATAGCTTAATTTCTTAAACTTTTGCTTAATTTGTTCTTAAGTTTGCTTAATATGTTAGTTTAATTTAGAATTGAGCTTATTAAGTCAGTGGTGTTAGCTTATTAACTTTCTCATTAAAAATCCAAAAATACCAAGTCAGTAGCCTGTAGTTTTTTTAGTGCTTTTTCTTTGCTTATTTGTTTTTCAAAATGAAATTGGTTTGCAATTCTAAGTAGCTTAATAGCTATGCTTTAAGTAGGTAAAAAGCTTTTTGGCCTAAGGATCCACTTCTAAGCTTAAATATAAGCTCAAAAGTCTGGTTAGAGACTGATTGACTTGTAGTTTTCATGAGAAAACTAATTTGGATTTTCAGTTCTTATTTTGTTTCTATTGCTTATTTCTTTCTAAACCTGCTTATTAGGATTACCTTAGGTTAGCAGTAGCTTATTTTGACCTAACCTTAGCTTATTTCTACTTGTTAAGTTCTAAAATTCTACAAAAACCCAAAAAAAAGTAGTTAAGTAGTAACTGTTTAGTTATAAGATGTTTTCTAGCTTATTTAGGGCTTTTCATAAAAAGTTTCTTTTATTAAAAGTGTTTATTTTTAGCTTATTTACAACTTTGCTTTTATAAGTTTTTTTTAAAGGGGAAGGTGGAAATCGGGGGTGAGCAAGACTCGAACCCCCGACCTCAACACCCTCTACCCTTTTATAACACACACCACACACTCCACTACCAACACGCCCTGGGGTCTTTTTCGTTAAACATTTACACAATTTAATACTTATACACGTTTTAGCCCATTTTTGCCTATAAGCTGTTTTTAGCTTATTACACAGCTTATTCGATAAGCTGTGTAATCAAGCTTATTTTTCCTAGGTTCTAATTAGTTCAAGCTATTTTATGTATTTTTTCTAGAATTTTTATAGATAGTTTAGTATTTTTAAACATTTATTTTTATTAAAAACTTTAAAAAATCATAAAAAATAGAAAAATAATCAAAAAAATATAAATCTTTTTTAGAAAATTTTCTTTTATCATAAAGTTTCTAGGAAAATTAGTTTTGCTTTAGTAGGGTTTAATTTGCAAAATTTCGATTTTTAAAGAACGGGATTCGTTCCCGTTCTCATTTTTCGTGTTTTAAAGCTCATTTCAACTCCGTTTTTGTTCTAGTTTTCTTTAAACTTACTTTTTAGTCAATTAGAGTCTATTTAAAAAGAAAAAAAAATCAATTTAGGTTTAATTTTAGAAATTTAGGGTTTTTAATTGCCGTTTAGGGTTCCCGTTTTGCGTTTTTAGTTAAAGTTTGATTTCCCGTTATTTGTTTTCGTGCTTAATTGTTATCATTTGCTTATTTTAATTTGTAGAAGTAGATAATCAAATAAATCTTTGTTCCAATTCAAATTAGTGTCCGAACAACAAACGTGGTTTCAATTTCACAAATCGTTGGGGAATAACGACCCGAGAATCATACTTCCCGGTTAATATACGTATTATATTATATATATATATATATACGAAGATTTTTCTTTTTACCTTTGTCCTCAAGGGTAATTTGGTAATTTTCCATCATATTATATATTTTATTATTACGTGTGTTGGTTCTTAACGAATCAGAGTTCCTGTGCTTTTTAAGTATATTGAGTGATAAGTGCGGAGATCAGTTAGTTTCTACACTAGGGATGGAGTCATAGATCCTCCCTAGTACCCGATGGATCCTATATTTATATACTAATCTAATAATGGGGCAAGCAGGTCCAAACCACCCGTACTACCAAAACCCAGGGTTACACGATAGTCAAGGAATATCTAACAAAACCATAATCTAACAGGAAACAAACATCATAACAATAGTAACTACATAACTAGGCCAACACTTTAAGTGCTTAGCCGCTCATGGTAGTGGAAACACAGCAAGAAATAGAAGTAATCATAGATTGAAAGCTCATAATTCTTACAGTATTCGTATTTAAACGATTAAATACAAAAAGTAAATAAAGTGTGATCTCTCATGGACTCCAGGTGGAATTCTTCGAAGGTTGGAAGCCTTTGTCGCCTCTCCATTTGGCTGTGGAGGAAGTGATGTCGGAATAGCTTGAATGAGGCCTCTATTTATAAGTATCGAACCTCTTAAGGCGTAACTGATAAAATTGTTACGCCGTAACCTTCTTACACGGCATTCCATAAATAAGCAATTGTTGCGGCGTAATCAGATATTGCGTTACACCGTAACCTTCAAATAATTTCCATACGTACATGATCTTCATTCCATATTTGTGGATTTTCATGGGTACGGCGTAACCATAAGGGGTGTTATGCCGTAACTCTATATTGGGTAAGATTTCCTTCCAAATACATGTTTATGGCGTAACTAGATATGGTGTTACGCCGTAAAGTTGTCCTTGATCTTCGTACTTGCTTAATATATGTTATAGTGTAACCACTTTTGATGTTACGCTGTAACATTCTTCAGATAATTACACTTTAAGCCCTTTTTCCCATGTTTCTTGTCATTTTCCTGCATTTCACCTGAAAACTACAAAATGATAGAAAATATCTTGTTTTTGAGTATTAGTGAAACGTTTGCAGGTAATATAGGGGTTATTTTGTGACTAAAAAGTATTAAATATTTGATGTTATCACATAGCGTGAAGTATAATTGGGGGTTTAACAAGTGCGGGTAATTAAAACGTCAAACTCCCGAAGGAAGTAATTTCAGAATCTGGCGCATTGGCCACGCGCTGACGCGTAGGCAGCATGCCACTCATGAATTACTTTCCCACTTTGGGGACTCTTGGCCTATAAATACCCCCTCTTGGCATTTGTATTTCTCACCTCTTGAAAACATTATTTCCTCTCTTTTATCTTCTCTAATCCTTTAATTCTAACACCTCTTGTGCTTTAAATATTCTCCTCTATCATTCCATTGAAGAAAACATCTCTGTAAGAGAGACACACAAGTACCTAATCCATACTTATGTGTTATTAGTCGAGGATATTCTTTCTCATACCCTTTCTTTAGAATCGAGTCTCTAGGTTAGGTTAGGACTTGGGTCAACTATCTATTATTCAATCAATCAAGTTATAAGGGAAGTCTTGTATCCGTAGGATCAAGCCTAAATCATTGGGTATCTATTGGGGTTTAGTAAGCTTCCAAGGGGAAGTCTTAATTGGTTATAGGTTAAGTCGAATCACGGGTTCTTAAGGGTGGATTCTGAGGGCAGAATACCATAGGTAGTAACTCTTCTATGTGAGCGCCGATCTTTGTGCATATCGGTGGAGTGAAATTGTAATACAGTTTGTAGTCCACCATAAGGATTATACTAGTATAGTATCGGAGTCGTGGATTCGTAACTGGACGTACGAAAGGACTAAACCCCCCTTCTCGAACTAGTATATATTGTGGTCTCTCTCTCTATCTCTATCTACTTATTGATTCTTTGCTAAGTAGATCATCACACCACTCGGCTCTTTAGAGACTTGAAGTTTTATAAATTTCTAAGAAGTCAAGAAAACTGTATTCACCCTCTCCCCCTCTACGGTTCTATATTTTTGTTTGAGAAGACTGCATTTGGATCTGATCTTGTTTTGCTGTGACATTGCCAATAATACATTTTTGCCCAATTTTGCTTCTAATGTTGAATAGATAAATGTGCCGGAACATTGAACTTTGTGATCACTTTACCTACCCATCTTTTTAGCACTTATTCAAAATCATCTTCCAGGAAAGTAGTTGCATGAATCTTGTGCAATGAAAGTACATACTTCCTGACCTTAGTGTTTCCGTACTTAAGGAAGAAAAGATCTTTATTACACAAATACCTCATTGGAGCTTTTGGATCTCTTTCACATCCTTGAAACACTTGAGCTTGTTTTTCAGGAACTTGAGGAGTCACATCTTCTTGTGTGCACTCCCACATAATCTGATTATTCATGTAGTTTGTCATTTGATGAATGTGATACTCATATTCAGCTCCAGTTTCACATTGACTTTTCAGAATATCATTATACGCAGACTTTATCTTATGAAAAGCCGCAATTGTAGGGACCCACTTTTTACCTTGTATTTCTACTAGAAATTCAGTTTTTGCTTCTTCAGAGATATCTTCATCCTCATCTACTTCTTGATCCGTGATCATTCATCATATTCTTGATCGGTATGATGCATAAGTCTTGGGTTTTCAAGCAGTTGTTTTTTTTAAAGATGATGTACCCTTGCAGACGAAGATTCTTAATTTGCAGACGAAGACCCTTTAGTAGTCTTCATCCTCTTTGAATCCTTCTCCCCCTCAAGATGATCATATGGATAGTCATCATGATGACGCTTTCGAGAAGCTTCAGGTCTGCAAGCGGCTAGTGGAATTGAAGATTTCTCATATAATAGAGTCAGCAGCTTGCGATTCAGGATCATTTTTCATCTTCAAATATAATTCATACTGCATGTCGGAATTAAAAGATGTCGAAGATGAATGCACATTGATAACGGTGTTGTCCATGTCCACTCTGAAGAGTTCTTTAATTATTTAAGGTGCATGAACAACAAATTTGTAAGAACCCGAACTTAAGGTCATTATTTATTTTGACTTATATATTTATTTTCTAAATTATAGAAAATTTTCTATTTTGTTATTTTGTCGATTTTGGAGAAAATCATCGGATTTAAGAAAAAGTGTTATGCGATAAAGAATTTAACCATTTTTGAGCAACGAGAAATCAACGACTCCGTATTCGGGCCTTGAGTGCCAAATTATTTTTATTTTTGTATTTTACGTTTCCCGCGTGTTTTATATTGCACCTAGACGAAAATCGCGTTTTAGGAAAAAGTATCGGGCTAGGAAAGGTATTTAGGGCCCAAGATTAATAAGTAATGCTAATTAGGCAAGAATGGGCCAAAGCCCATTCTTCTACCCCCTTCCTTCTTGCGTAACCGGCCACACACACCCCCTTTTCTTTTTTTCTTTTTTTTTGTAACTAATAATTGTCCCTATATATATATAAACATATCTTACTTATCAAATAAACACAACGTTAAAAATAAAGTGAGAAAAACCATCGGTCTCCCTCTCTTCCTCCCTTCTCTTCGACGGCAGACACAGCAAAACCACTATCATCATCCATCAAAACCCACTCAAATCACCTCCTTTATACACCAAATCATTCCTAAAATCACCCTTAATCCATTCCTATCACTAAAAGCAACCATGCATTGATTTCAAAAAATATTAATTTTGAGAATCTTGAAGATTTTTAGGGTTTTTAATTGATTGAAGGCTTCAAGAACTACAAGGGATGAACAAGGAGTGTTTGTGAGCAAGATTAGAATAGGAAAATTTTAGGGTTTCTTTTGGTTTGGTCTTGTGTGTTTTGGTGGCCCACAACACCACTTAGGTGTTGTGATTGATCATTTTCTCCATTCTATTTTGTGTGGTAAATCTTCTTTTAAAACCCTAACTTGTTGTTTTAATTTTCTAGTGAGTGCATGTTAATGATTTTTTACTTTTATGATCATGCAAGTAATTTTTATAATTGATCTTGGTAAGTTAGTGTATGTGAGGTATAATGGTTATAGGATAGATTGCATTGAAGTATTTTGGCCTTGTGATGGCTCAATTGAGGATTTAGATGTGTCATGGATCGATTTAGAATAGGATTTAGTAGACTGTTTTGGGGACAGCAGGTTGTCGAGCCTTGTTCTCAAAACTTTTGGCTTGTGTCTACTGATATCATTTGATATTTGGAAAATAGACTCTTAGGGGATCATGTGGTGAGTTGGATGCTCAACCATCTCCTCCGGATGAAGGAGTTATGGTCAAATTACGATCATAGGTCAAATCTGGACCTTTGAATATAAAACGTGTTAATCTCCAGGTTTTTGAACTAAAGGCTTGGGTTTTAAGGCATGGGTCAGTACTAGACATCTTAGGAAAGCTCCCTCACTTGGCCTCACATCCATTGCTAATGTAGATTAAGAATTATGCACTTTTCCGTAAGGGATAGAATTTCAGCCAACTTTCTGGTTTGACCTTCAGTTAATAAAAATCCATTTCCCGTGGATTGGTAAATGGTTTAGTTGATTGGCTAAACGTTTTGGAAACTAGACTCATGTGGTTTTCCATGGGTGAAAACCTAACCTTCATATCTTTTATGGATTAAGAGATATGGTCCTGTGAATGTGACTAAATTCTGCAAAGAAAGTTTTCTGTTTTGAGTTAGCGATAGTAAATTGACCTTATATAAAAATTGGTAAACATTTGGAGTTTGAGGCTTGATGTTATGGAAAGTATACTTCAAGGTCTTTCCAGGGGTGAAAGTCTCATGTCTATATCTTTTATGGTTTAGGATCTATGCTCTCTTGAAAATGACTAAAATTAGAAAATTGACTATTACGTCTAGGATTGGAAAAATGAAGAGTGTGGCCACATACGAATGAGATAGGAATTGAGGGGCGAGACTTAGTAGATTTTTATTTTAGTTTGACCACAGCTTATACATCAATTGGCTTCATAAAAACACTTTGGTTTAATCTCAGTGCAATATTGTTCTTGTTTCGGATTTTATTAACTAGTATTATATAACTATTCTATTATAATGATATTATGTATCATTCTAAGTCGCGACTTGCTTTATAGGTCACGACTACTCTTTAGAGTCATCTTCTCAAACTTGGTTTCTCGTTTGACCATCTACGTACGGTGAGTTCAAAGCCTCGCCTTTCTAACTTTAAATGTTTGATTGAAAACCCGCGAGGGGGATACATGCTTGTTTTGAAAATTGAACACAAGATTGTTTGGTATGCTGGACCCGTTCCTGAATTATATTTTGCACGAGTACCTATCGCATAAAGTCCCTAATTTCATGAACCGTTTAATTACTTGGGTTAGTAAGCGCTAATACATTTGATAGATCTATTAGGGTTGACATCCCCGTTCGGGGTCTGGATCCATTGCGAGAACACCCTTGAATGGACGATTTGTGATTAGAGAAATGAGGTATATTGGCGATGATACCTCGTGTGGGGGCAAAGAAATTGTTTATTTCATATGGTAATTTATTACATATGTGGTTGATATTAACGCTTGCGGTGTCATGAGCTCGGTGCAAATATTTATATAACTTGTTTGATCCACAATGTTATAAGATGATGTATAAAAATAAAACTTGTGTTCATATTATGGTTTATGAAAACTCTATGAATTCACTCAATGTTTCGTTGACTTTTTAGCATGTTTTATCTCAGGTAATCAAGGATGATGGATGATTTGAAGCTCACGAGGATGGTCTTGCGTAGTTTATGTTTGAACTTTGAATTATCCCCATGTTAAAACGTTTATGATACAATTTGGTATTTTGTGAAACTTGATCTTGTGATGGGTGACTTTTATGGTACTATGGTTTAACCATATGTTGTAAAAATGGGATATTGTTTAAACTTGTTTATTTTGGGACCAATGTTACTATAACGTCTCTTCTTGAGTCATTCTTTATGAAACGTGTGTGATTGTGCTATGAAGTAACACCCAAATATGTTCTGTTGCGTTGTACCGAAAATGGGGGTGTTATAGATTGGTACCAGAGCCACAGGTTATAGAGAACTAGGTCAACTTTTCAAAAACCTAAACTATAACTATTTTTGGGTTACGCATGCAAAGACTCCTTGTGGCATTCATCCAGTCATCCCTGTAAGTTTACTTTTTGAAGTAATGGTTAAGCTTTATGCCTTGGTTATTCATGGATGGAGAGTATTTATGAAGTAAAGACATGTTAATTTGTATATATGATGATTATAAATGAATATGGTTTATTATGTTAAACAAAAAGAGATTTGTTTTTGTATAAAGATTAAATTGAATATTATTCATGAGTTATTGAAATGATTTTTGGATGGATATTCTTCCATGTATATCTTATTATAAAGTTGTTTATATAATATAGTGACCTTATATGTATTTGCATGATTGCCAGTTAATCATCGGCATATTACCCCGAATGATCCAACGTGATGATACTTCTGCTATTGTGCTCTGCTCATGTGAATCCTAGTACACGCATTCGGCTCAAACGTAGGTCTTGGAATGGTTTTGCCCCTCAACTGGATTGGAGTAACATCCCTATTAATCAAAAAGGTTGGATAGAAGAAGACTGAGGAGGGAAGAGAAGACCCGGTGAGATGAAGAAAGACACAGAGGAGGAAGAAGAAGACTCGGAGGAGGAAGAAGAAGACTCGGAGGAGGATCCAGAAGAGGACCCGGAGGAGGATCCGGAAGAAGACCCGGAGGAGGATCCGGAAGAGGAGCCAGAAGAAGGTGATGATGAAGAAGAGGAAATGGAGGTTTGATGATGAAGTGAATTAATTTAGAGGTTATTACCTTGTCGAGCCATTTACACCCGTTATTTGACTTTCCTGGCGGTACTTTCATGGAGGATGATGATGTTAAAGCTGACCGCTGACGATGACACAACCTATGAGTCGCATCATGGGTCAACATGACTCTCAAGTAGTTTTAGTATCATCTAGCTTTTTGTTATTGTTTGAAATCACTAAACAAACGGGAATATCGGTTTGTAGGTTTCGTAATAATGATGGCAATGGCCATGCGTCAATTTTGTGAAACAAATATTCTACTTTGTATTGAAATCTTGTGATTGGAATGACTAATGGCTAATTTTATTTCTACTTGGTGTGTGGTGCATCAAGTTGTTTGGTACATGTTATGGATTATCTGTTATTAAAAACTTATTGTGATTCTGTTGGTGTGGTGATTATGTTGTTTGTACATGTTATGGGATATATTCCATGGTATAAAAACTTATGTGATTTGTTTCGTGTGGGATAAGTTATTGTACATGATCTGGATATGTCAATGGTTATGAAAACTCTTGTGATCTTTCTTTGTGTTGTGACAGAAATATGTCGCCTAAAAGAAGCTTAAGAGGAAACCCCCTCCCACTGTTGAAACAGGATACCAGTGGAACTGTATGATATAGGAAAGTGTTGAAGCGCATACCGGATTCGGAGCGTGAGAGAGAGTTTGAATGAAGCAATTCATGCTAGAGGACCTAATTTTGCTCCCGTGCTGGTGGAAAGTCACCTTTTGCTGATTTTATGTAGTAGTCTGCCCTAACACCATTTCGTAGAAACGATAGGAGCTGTTGGTTGTTACTTTTTCTGACTACGCGATTTATACTTTATGACTATATAAAAACTACTTTCTAAAACTTCACTATTTGCTATTCAGAATGGATGTGAAGACGGAGATGGTTTTCACTGTGAGCAATGTATCGAAGCTAAATAAAGGTAGTATTTAGCTGCTGGCACCTTACCAGGTTAGGGCCTAACATGGTGGAATCACAAGTGGCTACTTGGGGATGGAACGCCGTGACTAGGGAAATCCTGGGCAGAAATGAAGTTAATGTTGACGGAGGAATTTTAGTCCTCCTGGTGGAGATCAAACATGGATGGAGAAGGAGCTATGGAACGCTAAGGGTCTAAGAGATTGATATCTACCTCTTTATACCTCAGTTTCAATGAACTAGTGTTACTGTTCCCTAGGATGGTGCCCACGAAACAAAAGAAGATTGAGGCTTATATCCGTGGATTGTCTGAAAATATCAAAAGAGAAGTTACATCGTCTGAACCAATAACTTTGAACAAAGCTGTACGGATGGCGCACACTTTAATGGAACAGAAAGTCAAAGCAAGAGCAAGAGAGGAAGCTGATAACAAGAAAAGGAAGTGGTGAACTTTCCAAGGAGGCTATTTTAGTAGTAGTGGTCGGTGGATAAATAGAATAGTAAAACTGGAACAACCACGACTTACTCCAACATTCGTAACTCAACAGCAACCGTAAAGCTCCTGCGAATCCTGAACACGCACCGGCTCAACCCGTAGGTCTTGGAAATGGTTTTGCCCCTCACTGGATTGGGAGTAACATCCCTAATAATCAAAATGGTTGGATAGAAGAAGACCCGGAGGAGGAAGAAGAAGACCCGGAGGAGGAAGAAGAAGACCCGGAGGAGGAAGAAGAAGACTCGGAGGAGGAAGAAGAAGACTCGGAGGAGGAAGAAGAAGACTCGGAGGAGGATCCAGAAGAGGACCCGGAGGAGGATCCGGAAGAGGAGCCAGAAGAAGGTGATGATGAAGAAGAGGAGATGGAGGTTGATGATGAAGAGAATAATTCAGAGGTTATTGACCCAGTCGAGCCATTACCACCCGTTTCTCAGTTTGGCGGTAACTTTCATGGAGGATGATGATGATAAAGCTGCCGCTGCCGAAGACCCACAACCCTCAGAGTCGCGTGGATCACCACATGACTCACAGTAGTTTAGTATCATCCTAGCTTTTTGTTATGTTTGAAATCACTAACAACCGGACATATCGGTTTGTAGGATTCGTACTAATGATTGCAATGGCATGCGTCATATTTTTGTGAAACAAATTCAACCATGTATTGAAATCTTTGTGATGAATGACTAATGGCTACTTTTACGTTCTACTTGGTGTGTGGTGATCAAGTTGTTTGTACATGTTATGGATATATCATGGTATAAAAACTTATGTGATTTGTTTGTGTGGTGATTAAGTTGTTTGTACATGTTATGGATATATCATGGTATAAAAACTTATGTGATTTGTTTGTGTGGGGATCAAGTTATTTGTACATGATATGGATATGTCATGGTATGAAAACTCATGTGATCTTTCTTTGTGTTGTGACAGAACTATGTCGCCTAAAAGAAGCTTAAGAGGAAACCCACCTCCCCCGTTGACACAGGATACCGTGAACTGTATGATATAGGAAAGTGTTGAAGCCGCCATCCGGACTGAGCGAGAGAGAGTTTGAAATGAAGCAAATCATGCTTGAGGACCTAATTTTGCTCCCGTTGCTCGGGAATGTACTTTTGCAGATTTTATGAAGTGTAGCCCTATCACCTTTCGTAGAAACGAAGGAGCAGTAGGTCTAATCAGATGGATTGAGAAGACGGAGATGGTTTTCACTGTGAGCAAATGTATCGAAGCTAATAAAGTAGTATTAGCTGCTGCCACCTTCCAGGATCGGGCCCTAACATGGTGGAACTCACAAGTGGCTACTTTGGGGATGGAAGCCGTGACAAGGAAAACATGGGCAGAAATGAAGGTAATGATGACGGAGGAATTTTGTCCTCCTGAGGAGATCCAAAGGATGGAGAATGAGCTATGGAACTTAAGGGTCAAAGAGATGGATATCTCCTCTTATACCACCCGTTTCAATGAACTAGTGTTACTGTTCCCTAGGATGGTGCCCACGAAACAAAAGAAGATTGAGGCTTATATCCGTGGATTGTCTGAAAATATCAAAAGAGAAGTTACATCGTCTGAACCAATAACTTTGAACAAAGCTGTACGGATGGCGCACACTTTAATGGAACAGAAAGTCAAAGCAAGAGCAAAGAGAGAAGCTGATAACAAGAAAAGGAAGTGGGAGAACTTCCAAGGAGGCAGTAGTAGTGGTGGTGGAAATAGCAATAGTAACTGGAACAACAACAACTACTCCAACAATCGTAACTACAACAGCAACCGTAACAACAATCAAAACTAGTACCGAAACACCAACCAAAACAACCAAAACAATCAGAGGCAGGGCAATGTTAGAGCAATGACAAATGTTGGAAATCAAAACACAAATGAAGCTGGGCAAAATGTGAAGTGTAACAAGTGTGGAATGCAACATTATGGAAACTGTCCAATCAAGTGCAATAAATGTAGGAAAATTGGTCACAAAGCTAGAGAGTGTTGGTCGAAGGCGGTAGCGACTGGTACAAATGCCTAGCCGATGGTGACATGCTACGGGTGTGGGGAGAAAGGCCACATTAAGGCTAATTGTCCTGCGAAGAACAACCCAGGAGGAAGTGGAGCCCGTGGACAAGCATATGCTTTGAGAGATGGTGACCAGAACTTAGGACCAAATGTGGTGACGGGTATGTTCTTACTTAATAACCGTTACGCTAAAGTTTTATTTGATTCAGGGTCCGATAAAAGTTTTGTGAATGTTGCTTTTAGTCATCTGATTAATATAGAACCCGTTAAAGTAGACCATAGCTATGAAGTAGAATTGGCTGATGGAAGAGTGGTTAGTACCAATACTATTCTAAGAGGTTGTGCTTTGAACTTAGTAAACCACCTATTCGAAATTGACCTTATGCCCATAGAACTGGGAACTTTTGATGTAATTATTGGAATGGATTGGTTAGTCTTGCATGACGCTGTCATTGTGTGTGGGAAGAAGGAAGTACATGTGCCCCTTAAAAAGAGGACATTGGTAGTAAAGGGTGATGATGGTGTGTCTCGATTGAAAGTGGTGTCGTGCATGAAAGTCAAGAAGTATGTAGATCGTGGGAGTTATTTGTTTGTTGCTCAAGTCGTTGAGAAGGAACCGGCAGAGAGACATCTGGAGGATGTGCCTATTATTTGTGAATTCTCGGATGTATTTCCCGAGGACTTGCCAGGACTCCCACCGTCTCGACAAGTGGAGTTCGAAATTGAATTGGTTCCAGGAGCCGCTCCTGTGGTGCGTGCGCCTTATCGATTAGCGCCGTCGGAAATGAAAGAATTGGTTAAGCAGTTGCAAGAGTTACCGGATAAAGGATTTATTCGACCGAGTTCATCACCATGGGGAGCTCCGGTGTTGTTTGTAATGAAGAAGGATGGATCATTTCGCATGTGCATAGACTATCGTGAACTAAACAAATTGACAATCAAGAATCGTTATCCTCTCCCAAGGATTGATGATCTATTTAACCAACTTCAAGGCTCAAGTGTGTACTCAAAGATTGATTTGCGATCCGGTTATCACCAGCTTTGGGTTCGGGAAAAGGATATTCCAATCACGGCATTTAGAACTCGTTATGGCCACTATGAATTTCAAGTAATGCCGTTTGGATTGACAAATGCACCCGCAATATTTATGGATTTGATGAATCGGGTATGTAAGCAGTTTCTTGACAAATTTGTGATTGTGTTTATTAACGACATCCTTATTTATTCCAAGAACAAGGAGGAGCATAAAGAGCACTTAAGAATTATTCTGGAACTACATCAGAAGGAGAAGCTGTATGCGAAGTTTTCGAAATGTGAATTTTGGTTAGATTCTGTGAAATTTCTCGGTCACGTGATTAATAGTCAGGGTGTTCACGTGGACCCAGCAAAAGTTGAAGCAATCAAGAGTTGGTCTGCTCCGAAGTCTCCGACTGAGGTAAGGCAGTTCTTAGGGTTAGCTGGCTATTATCGGAGATTCATCGAGGGTTTCTCCTTAATCGCCAAGCCACTTACCAAGCTAACTCAAAAGAATAAGACTTACGAATGGGGCGAAGAAGAAGAGGAAGCCTTTCAGCTGTTGAAGGATAAATTATGTAGTGCTCCTATTTTGGCATTGCCAGAAGGATCCGAAGATTTTGTTGTGTACTGTGATGCTTCATTGAAAGGTTATGGAGCTGTGTTGATGCAGCGTGAGAAGGTCATCGCGTATGCATCCCGGCAATTAAGGACCCATGAGGAAAACTATATGACCCATGATTTGGAATTGGGTGCGGTAGTTTTTGCTCTTAGACTGTGGAGGCATTATTTGTATGGTGTGAAGTGCACGGTGTTTACGGATCATAAAAGCCTTCAATATATTTTGGACCAGAAGGAACTAAACATGAGGCAGCGAAGATGGATAGAACTCTTGAGCGATTACGATTGTGAAATCCGTTATCACCCGGGAAAAGCTAACGTGGTAGCCGATGCTCTAAGTAGGAAGGAAAGGGAAAAGCCCTTGAGGGTGAGATCTTTGATGCTCGCGGATCATAAAGACTTAATGCAACAAATTCTTGAAGCTCAAGTTGAATCCCTAAAGGAGGGAAATGTGAAGAAGGAAAATCTTGGAAGGATGCAAAAGCAAATCTTTGAAATTCGCACAAATGGAATAAGGTATCATGATAAGCGCATATGGTTGCCGCTTTATGGAGGATTAAGAGATTTAATTATGCATGAGTCGCATAAATCCAAATATTCGATTCACCCGGGGTCTACTAAAATGTATCAAGATTTGAAGAGGTTGTATTGGTGGCCGAATATGAAGGCTGATATCGCTACATATGTCGACAAGTGCTTAACATGTGCCAAGGTTAAGGCGAAACACCTGAAACCATCAGGCTTGCTTCAGCAACCGGAAATTCCCGAATGGAAATAGGAAAAAGTGACCATGGATTTCGTGTCTGGACTTCCAAGGACCCCAAGCGGTTATGATTCGATTTGGGTCATCGTGGACCGATTGACCAAATCAGCTCACTTTTTACCAATGAAGAAGACCGATAGTATTGAGAAGCTTGCTCAGTTGTATCTGAAAGAGATTGTGTGTAGGCATGGTGTGCCCGTGTCGGTTATTTCTGACAGAGACAGTTTGTTCACATCGAGGTTTTGGGTATCTCTCCAAAAGGCCTTGGGGACTCAATTGGACTTAAGTACCGCTTACCACCCGGAAACGGATGGGCAAAGCGAGAGGACTATCCAAACATTGGAAGACATGCTTCGGGCATGTGTGATTGATTTTGGAAACAGCTGGGATAGACATTTGCCGTTAGTCGAGTTCTCTTACAATAATAGTTATCATGCTAGCATTAAGGCCGCTCCGTTCGAAGCTTTGTATGGGCGAAAGTGTAGGTCGCCAGTTTGTTGGAGTGAGGTTGGGGAAAGCCAACTCACTGGCCCGGAATTGGTTCGAGAAACCACGGAAAAGATAGTTCAAATTAAGAACCGTTTGTTAACCGCTAGGAGTCGACAAAAGAGCTACGCTGATCTTAAAAGAAGATTGACGGAATTTGAGGTAGGTGACAAGGTCATGTTAAAAGTGTCACCATGGAAGGGTGTCATACGTTTTGGTAAACGTGGGAAGTTAAGTCCACGATTTGTTGGGCCATTCAAGGTTATCGAAAGAATTGGGCCTGTGGCGTATAAGTTGGAATTGCCCGATAAGCTTCGTGGAATTCATAACACTTTCCATGTCTCTAATCTTAAGAGGTGCTTTGTGAATGATGATGTGGTCATCCCGTTGGATGAAGTTCAACTCGACGACAAATTGCATTTTGTCGAGGAACCGGTGGAGATTATGGATAGAGAGGTGAAACGGCTCAAGCAGAGCCGGATTCCGATCGTTAAAGTTCGTTGGAACTCGCGGCGGGGGCCAAAGTTCACATGGGAGCATGAGGACTTCTTTAGGAGCAAGTATACTCATCTCTTTGCGAGAAGACGCGTGACAAGGCAGCACAACCGTTGAGACGTCGCTTCTCAAAGGAGGGAAAACTGTAAGAACCCGAACTTAAGGTCATTATTTATTTTGACTTATATATTTATTTTCTAAATTATAGAAAATTTTCTATTTTGTTATTTTGTCGATTTTGGAGAAAATCGTCGGATTTAAGAAAAAGTGCTATGCGATAAAGAATTTAACCATTTTTGAGCAACGAGAAATCAACGACTCTGTATTCGGGCCTTGAGTGCCAAATTATATTTATTTTTGTATTTTACGTTTCCCTCGTGTTTTATATTGCACCTAGACGAAAATCGCGTTTTAGGAAAAAGTATCAGGCTAGGAAAGGTATTTAGGGCCCAAGATTAATAAGTAATGCTAATTAGGCAAGAATGGGCCAAAGCCCACTCTTCTCCCCCCTTCCTTCTTGCGTAACCGGCCACACACACACCCCTTTTTCTTTTTTTCTTTTTTTTGTAACTAATAATTGTCCCTATATATATAAACATATCTTACTTATCAAATAAACACAACGTTAAAAATAAAGTGAGAAAAACCATCGGTCTCCCTCTCTTCCTCCCTTCTCTTCGACGGCAGACACAACAAAACCACCATCATCATCCATCAAAACCCACTCAAATCACCTCATTTATACACCAAATCATCCCTAAAATCATCCTTAATCCATTCCTATCACTAAAAGCAACCATGCATTGATTTGAAAAAATATTAATTTTGAAGATCTTGAAGATTTTTAGGGTTTTTAATTGATTGAAGGCTTCAAGAACTACAAGGGATGAACAAGGAGTGTTTGTGAGCAAGATTGGAATAGGAAAAAGTTAGGGTTTCTTTTGGTTTGGTCTTGTGTGTTTCGGCAGCCCACAACACCACTTAGGTGTTGTGATTGATCATTTTCTCCATTCTATTTTGTGTGGTAAATCTTCTTTTAAAACCCTAACTTGTTGTTTTAATTTTCTAGTGAGTGCATGTTAATGATTATTACTTTTATGATCATGCAAATAATTTTTATAATTGATCTTGGTAAGTTAGTGTATGTGAGGTATAATGGTTATAGGATAGATTGCATTGAAGTATTTTGGCCTTGTGATGGCTCAATTGAGGACTTAGATGTGTCATGGATCGATTTAGAATAGGATTTAGTAGACTGTTTTGGGGATAGCAGGTTGTCGAGCCTTGTTCTCAAAAATTTTGGCTTGTGTCTACTGATATCATTTGATATTTGGAAAATAGACTCTTAGGGGATCATGTGGTGAGTTGGATGCTCAACCATCTCCTCCGGATGAAGGAGTTGATCATAGGTCAAATATGGACCTTTGAATATAAAACGTGTTAATCTCCAGGTTTTTGAACTAAAGGCTTGGGTTTTAAGGCATGGATCAGCACTAGACATCTTAGGAAATCTCCAGTGCTTGGCCTCACATCCATTGCTATTGTAGATTAAGAATTATGCACTTTTCCGTAAGGGATAGAATTTCAGCCAACTTTCTGGTTTGACCTTTAGTTAATAAAAACCCATTTCCCGTGGATTGGTAAATGGTTTAGTTGATTGGCCAAAAGTTTTTGAAACTAGACTCGTGTGGTTTTCCAGGGGTGAAAACCTCACCTTCATATCTTTTATGGATTAAGAGATATGGTCCTGTGAATGTGACTAAATTCTGCAAAGAATGTTTTCTGTTTTGAGTTAGCGATAGTAAATTGACCTTATATAAACATTGGTAAACATTTGGAGTTTGAGGCTTGATGTTCTGGAAAGTAGAATTCAAGGTCTTTCAAGGGGTGAAAGTCTCATGTCTATATCTTTTATGGTTTAGGATCTATGCTCTCTTGAAAATGACTAAAATCAGAAAATTGACTTTTACGTCTAGGATTGGAAAAATGAAAAGTGTGGCCACATACGAATGAGATAGGAATTAAGGGGCGAGACTTAGTAGATGTTTATTTTAGTTTGACCACATCTTAGACATCAATTGGCTTCATAAAAACACTTTGGTTTAGTCTCGGTGCAATATTGTTCTTGTTTCGGATTTTATTAACTAGTATTATATAACTATTCTATTATAATGATATTATGTATCATTCTAAGTCGTGACTTGCTTTATAGGTCACGACTAATCTTTGGAGTCATCTTCTCAAACTTGGTTTCTCGTTCGACCATCTACGTACGGTGAGTTCATAGCCTCGCCTTTCTAACTTTAAATGTTTTATTGAAAACTCGCGAGGGGGATACATGCTTGTTTTGAAAATTGAACACAAGATTGTTTGGTATGCTGGACCCGTTCCTGAATTATATTTTGCACGAGTACTTATCGCATAAAGTCCCTAATTTCATGAACTGTTTAATTACTTGGGTTAGTAAGCGCTAATACATTTGATAGATCTATTAGGGTTGACATCCCCGTCCGGGGTCTGGATCCATTCCGAGAACACCCTTGAACGGACTATTTATGATTAGAGAAATGAGGTATATTGGCGATGCTACCTCGTGTGGGGGCAAAGAAATTGTTTATTTCATATGGTAATTTATTATATATGTGGTTGATGTTAACGCTTGCGGTGTCATGAGCTCGGTGCAAATATTTATATAACTTGTTTGATCCACAATGTTATAAGATGATGTATAAAAATAAAACTTGTGTTCATATTATGGTTTATGAAAACTCTATGAATTCACTCAATGTTTCGTTGACTTTTTAGCATGTTTTATCTCAGGTAATCAAGGATGATGGATGATTTGAAGCTCACGAGGATGGTCTTGCGTGGTTTATGTTTGAACTTTGAATTATCCCCATGTTAAAATGTTTATGATACAATTTGGTATTTTGTGAAACTTAATCTTGTGATGGGTGACTTTTATGGTACTATGGTTTAACCATATGTTGTAAAAATGGGATATTGTTCAAACTTGTTTATTTTGGGACCAATGTTACTATAACGTCTCTTCTTGAGTCGTTCTTTATGAAACGTGTATGATTGTGCTATGAAGTAACACCCAAATATGTTCCGCTGCGTTGTACCGAAAATGGGGGTGTTATAAAATTCTTGAGAGACAAGATCAGGAACATCAGATTTGGTACGCTCTCTCTCTTTCTTAACAACATCAAAAACAAGCAAGGAAGATTACCTTTCATAATCCCATCTGTAGTCTTGGTCACTATCTTAGGAATAACTTCTTTTAGTGTTTTATCAACTTTTACAAGTATGGTTCGCACATTGTCTTAAAGAATAATAGTCTTCTTCGTAGTCTGCATTATGTGACCATACTGTCTGCTCATCCTTGCTATTTCTCCTTGAACTTGTCTTGATTGCTTTGAGGAAGGTGATGGTGTCTGAACTTCAGAAGTTGGTGCAAGAGAACCCGTCAATTCCTATACTTGTTCTTTATCTGTAGATAAAGTAACTAATGACATCAAATAACTTTGTTTTTATAACATCATTTATCCAAATTAAATTACCCACTTTTATATAATTATTGCAAGAACTGTTACTTAATTGCTTAAAGTTGTTAATTGCAGTAATTATGGAGTACATTATGAAGACACGCTAAAAGGCGCACATTTTGGAGCTTAAACAAAGATAATTGAAGGTTACTTATTTCTGAATATAAACACCATATCCAGCAAAGAAGATACGGCGTATCAGCGTCTGGACTTCACAAGAAAATATGTATGTTCAATACCCAATACGGCGTATCCTGCTAAATACATACGCCGTATCCAGCTGGTCAAACAATCAAAGATCCTGTAGTAAATGTGATTGAAGACGGTTATTACTGATTGATTGTAAACGTAGTGTGCACTCCAAGGAATTTACCCCAATACGCCGTATTGACCTCACTCAATACAGCGTATCAGCCTATTTTCAGAGACTATAAATAGAAGACTCAAAATCGAGTTTTTAGTGTGCTAAATCATATTCTATATACCATAAACATAAAAGTCGATTTTCTGAAGAGACGAAGAGTAGCCAAGGTCAAGCATCGATTCTAATTCCATAAAAGACACCGTGTAATTCATATACTCTTGTAATCATTTAATTTTCAGTATCGTTAGTTAACTCAGTTAGTTTACCTTGGTTGTTTGAATATACTTGTATTATTACAATGGTTATGGGCTAATGCCCTCGGGTATTATCCATCTTAATGAAGATTCAATGTTTGGTTTGTTTAATCTCGATTGCTTAATTTATCGTTGATTATTTAATTATGTTTATCATTTCATACTTGTCTATGTGCTTGAATATGCGACCCATCATTCAACTAGGTCTAGTGAGACTGACCAAGTGATCTAGATACTGGGATGGCTCTCCATATCGCGTTTTATATATCTAGACTAATAGGGTCACAAATAATGTCCTATCTCTGCCTTAAGATTAGTGAGCTTAGTTGGACTGGCAGGTGACCCTTTAAACCAAAGAGTACGTTCTTAATCAATTGGTAAGGACTTGGACAGTGGACTACCAGTATATAAAATGCCGTCAAGTAGTAAGTGGGTAAAGTCTCGATAGGCTAGGGTTTAACAAGATCACCATTGCTTTAATCTCTAAGATAGATTATAATTAAACTAAAAGAATGCTTTATGTGGATGCGTTAATTGTGACATGATTCAACGTGTCTAGGTCTTAGGAAGAAGTATCGCCTAAGTCTTAAAAATGATATGCCGCCTCGAGATAAGCACTCATTGCACTAAACAAACAAACCAACGTTTAATCGGATTTAATATCGCTAATACAGTTTTCTATCATTTGGCTTGACCGCTCTTTTATCTTTTGGTTATCTTCTTGCATGATTATTGTGTATTGAATTGAATTTAGTCACCACAAAAAGGACGATAAATGGCTACGTATATAATTTAACGATGTTTTAAATTATAAATTAAACATAACTCTACCACAACATAATACTAATTTATAAAATGTTATTTTATAAATCCCGGCTAGAAAATAAAGTCATAACTTTGGTACGGACTTTAGAAACACCGTTTACTTAATTGGTAACTTTAAAACGTACGATTTCGTTTATGCAAGAACTTTTATTTATTTAATAAATTGGCGATCTTCGAAAACGTGTCAAACCATTTGGTTTAATTATTTTACTCACGCTTATTATATAATACTTGCAAGGTATAGTATACTTTAATTAATCTTTAAATTTCTGTTCGTTATTATATAATTCAACCAAATGAATAATATAATTGTCTCATTCTATCAAGATAATAAATGATGGAATAAATTACATACTTTGTTATATAATATCACATAAGAATTATATACTTTGAAAATCAGTTTTACATATTAACCGAACCAACCACCAAACCAAACTGCCAACTCGGACCAAATTCTTTTTAATCAACAGTGGTGCGTTGATGAAATCATCCATCGGGGAAACTAAATTCATTATCCTAAACTAGTGGGATTTAACCGTTAAGATAAACGGCAACTTCTCGGTCAAGTCGTTTCGTCTTTCGTTGTGTTGTGCATATTAGATGCCTATCTGTCAATCGTTCTTCAACATCAAGGTGAGTTTCATAGCCCCACGTTTTACAATTTCAATGATTTACAATTTTTGGGGTGAGAACATGCTTGTTACAAATTCACTTACGTGTTTGATTTAAACTCGTTACGTGTTCATTTACAACTCGTTTGCATACATGTTTACAAACGCATTTACTTGGTTGATTTCTATACTCATTCACATATCTCGCATTGAGATACAATACTTGTTTTCATTTATGGACGCAACAATTTTATTTTCACTCATATGATTTTGGATTAACTTAGGTTGCATGAACTGTTAATTACTCGGAGGGTAAGCGCGAATGTTATAAAATAGATCTATTCGGGATTGACAACCCCCGTTCGGGTGACTAGCTATCACCGAGAACAAACGTTATAACATGTCGGATCATTACTGGCCTGAGGCCTCAGGGCCAGTACAACATACTTAAGAACAATCACCGTGCCTTGAATAAAGTGGCATACATACAAGTCTACGTGCAGTTTCATGAACTTAGGGGTATAATCGTAATCGGGATACGATGGTCATGCTCACATGTACTATTGCTAGGCAATACACACTTTAGGAAATTGCGGTCCAACAATTTAACATACATTTTTGTGGCTATTATAAGGGATTCAAATGGTCATGCATGTTTTACGAATCTTTGGTTTCCAACGTTTATACTTAAGCGCATTTTATGATACTGTAGGGAGACAGTAGTCACTAAACGTTTTACATGTTACTGTGTTGATACAGTAGGGAAATTCAATCATTTGATTTTTCGTTTATATTTAAATAAACCTATGAACTCACCAACTTTATGTTGACGTTTTAAGCATGTTTTTCTCAGGTGAATTAGATGCTTGGTTTACTGCTGTGCATTGGAGTCTAAACATTTCAAGGATTCTTTTCAAACGACTCAGTTAGAGGTCGTCCTCTCATGGCTGGTGCAATGGTATTATGAAGTAACAACCCCCGGAACACATATTCCGCTGCGACACATTTTTGGGGGTGTTACAGATTGGTATCAGAGCACTGGTTATAGAGAACTAGGTTGCATATTTTACCCTAGACTATAACCGTTTTCACAAACATTGCATCACATCAAACATTTTCAAAGTGCATACACACTACTTGCTTAATTGTTTACATTACTTGTTACATTAAGTGCTTACATGACATACATATATATAATATATATGCTTGCCTCCCTTTTTGCGTATATCGTACGTTTATTTATATAAGAGTTATTTATATAAATACCAGAACATTTCTTAAAACATTGTGAGTTACACAATGGTCTCATTTTACTTCTTAGACATTGTGAGTTGCACAATGGTCTCACTTCGTCCTCAGACATTGTAAGTTAAACAATGGTCTCTAAGAATATTATTTTTCTTCATAACTTTATACAATATCGTATTACACGGAGGCCGTCATAGTTTTGTTTACATGGAATTATGTATGAATCTAAGTATTACAAGTCTTGTATGGGCGGGACTTGTAATATGAGGATTGATATGATAATTGCTATGTTGACTCGTTCATATAGACATTTATCTTATTTACTCTAACCGAGTACTCATTAACTATCTTGAACTCTAGGTCGATCTCGCCTGATAGTTTCACTCCCCGTCTCCGAAGACGAGTTTTAAACGCTCGTCCCACACTCATTAGAGCACATGCATCGTCATGTCATCCATCACCTTGAAGGTTATGTGAGTACGCGTATTGCATCGGGAATTATTAAGTAGGATGATTTATAATCTATTTATTTGAAAGGATTGGGATGCCTCTTCATTTAAATAAATAAATCGAATCATAAGTTTATCAATTGATTATTTACATAAATTAGGACGCTTCTTTATGCAAATAATGAATTATAAATGAGTGGGCTTAATGGTATCCGATATGAAACGAGTATGAACTTGAACCCAATAATCACCAAAATCCGTCAAAAAGATTTAGAAGCACAATAGTGTCTTACCACTCAGCAAAAATCTCAAGGCCTCGCTTGAACTACCGGATCTCATTCTTAAGTTATTACTTTTGCCGTTATAAATCCTTACATCCTCGAACTATTTGTGGAGCTAACAAATTGATTACACTCTTGAGCTAATGGACTTGATTCAATCTCGAACTAGCAGACTAAGTACAATATTCCCCCACCTATCACATAAGCTCTCCCACAAGCTCCTTCCATTTGTTGATCTTTATTCTGGGGATATTGTTTCTCGAAATGTCCTCACTCTCTGCACCCCATCACTGTTTGTTACGGTTATTATCGTTATGGTTACTGTTGTTGGGTCCTGGAGCGGTCCCATCTTGTACAAGTCTATTCATCAAGTAATACAAACCTCCCTTGAACAAGCTAAACACTTGTCGATACAATATTCGATTGAGTTATTCGTTTCAGACCAGTAGTACAACAATTTCAGTCATGGTACATTCTAGTACTGCCAAGTAAGTCGGATACTTACATCCATTAGCCGCGTTTGATATTAATCATTGAACATTACAGATATCAGAAACGAGACTCTGCCCTTAAACACTTAAGACTTCATACATACATACTCACGCGAGTACACTTTCTCTTCGATGCTTTCGCTAAGACTCTCTTTATAACGCGGTTATATCGATCATGAAACTCGTAATGATACTTTCTGAAATATCTATTCTGAGTATCGGTCATAGATGTGGTGGTTGCGGCAGTTCTCTTTGGTGGCATGTTGATTTTAGATCACAAGAATACAATACACGTGGGATTTCAAACAATCACAATCGCGGCATGATAAAATGCATCCACCTCATATATAATTTGAAAACATATATGAAAATTGATACAGAATGAAAACTACAAAGTCCTACGATCGTGCTAGCTGGGAATAACTCATAATACTTAGCAGGATAACAAGATAGCTATGGATTAAATATCCGGGTCAAACCTAGCCAAAATTTTTGGTATATTGAGAAGTGTCGAAACATCGAATTTTGCCGAATAAACTTATCAGCGTCTTGTTTAGAACTGGTTTATTAAATCTTAAATCTTTTCCTGGTCACACAATCGGGTAACACAAATTAAATCTCGGGACGAGATTTCTTTAAAGGGTAGGTACTGTAACATCCGGCAATTTTCGAAATTTTAAATGACTATTTTACCCTTTGACTTTTTGGGTCTGACTTGACTTTTTGACTTTTGGTCTTTTATTGTCACATAAAAACGATTACCGCGTAACCGGTAATGTTTCGGAACATATTTTAATAATAAATCATATTTATTATTACATATCTCGAGTACAAATTTATTTTTAAACTTATTTGACTTAAAAACGAGAAAATATATATTATTCCTAAGTTGACTTATCAAAAACGACCTGCCAAAATGAGTTATTAATTTTGGGGTATACTGCGTTTGATGTAAAACGACATTCCGGACAACTTTTTAGTTTTGCCCGAGACCCGAAAACAAGCAGAAGATGACTAAAATACCCTCGCAAGGTTTTAGAAACCGCACACCCGAATGGGTGCGTTTGGTTTGTGGTAAACTCCAACACAAGGGTGTTTGGTTGTGGTTTTGAAAGCCCACATAAGACGTGTTTCGTTCATCGTTTAAAAGTGTGTTTGACTTTATTTATTTCATTTAGTATTTAAATATCGTCTAGATAAATATTGAAACACGAATATATTTTGCAACCTAGATTGGTTGATTGAAAAGTGGAAAACGTTGAGTTTCGTAAAAAAATAATGGGAAATGTCACATAAACGAAAAGGTCATGGCGAAATTTCTAAAAAATGTATATACTTATTATTTTTAGATACAACTCCTATCGTCTTTGAAGGACGATAAATGGACTAAGTTATAATTTAAAGATGTTTTAAATTACAATTTCACAATAACTCGACAACAAACAAAATACTAATTTATAAAATGTTATTTTATAAATCCCGGCTAAAAAATAAAGTCATAACTTTAGTACGGACTTTAGAAACACCGTTTACTTAATTGATAACTTTAAAACGTACGTTTTCATTTATGCAAGAACTTTTATTTATTTAATAAATTGGCGATCTCCGAAAACGTGTCAAACCATTTGGTTTAATTATTTACTCACGCTTATTATATAATACTTGCAAGGTATAATATACTTCAAATTAATCTTTTGATTTCTGGTCGTTATTATATAATTCGCTGTATGAATTATATAATTGTTCATCTTTCAAGGTAATATATATGGAATATATTACATACTTTGTTATATAATTCACCATATGAATTATATACTTTTGAATTATTTTACCGAACCAACCACCAAACCAAACTGCCACTCGGAACCTAAATCTTTTATCAACGGGTCGCGTTGATGTAATCATCCATCGGGTAACTAAATTCATTATCCTAAACTAGTAGGATTTAACCGTTAAGATAAACGACAACTTCTCGGTCAAGCCGTTTTTTTGTCCTTTTAATAAATATCTATTACCTGCACAATACGAAATAAGCAAAACAGACATATACAAAGTATTTTCTATTTGTTTTTGTCAATTATAAGCTCTTTTATATAGAAAAATTGATATGTGATTAAACACAAATCAAAATCTCCCATATAACGCTATTGCTCAGTCCTCAACGCAATGATATAAATAATGCTTAAAACCAAAAATTTCAACCCCCCTAGACTAATTACCTAGAAAAGTAGCTAAGTGTTCATCTAATGGGATTAAGAAATCACTAGTTTTGAAACGTACCATTTTACCATTTCTTTTATAATATTTTTATTATAATTATTATTTATTTTTATTATATAAAACTACAACATGGTTTGACTTTCATTAATTAATCATAAATCTTATAGGATCATGGAGAAAAGAAACACTTATAATAGCTGTCCAAAAGGATAAATTTCATCGTCCTCAATTTTTCATCCGCCCCAAACCAAGCTTAAAAAAGAAATCATTGTTAAATACAAGTTAAGATGCTAACACTACTCATAAATGCAAATTGTGTACACATAGCTACTTTTCGCTCCTTTATTCCTAAATCCTGTAAGGATTATTATTATTATTATTATTATTATTATTATTATTATTATTATTATTATTATTATTATTATTATTTTATTGGTGACAAATAAATTATGTCCTTATTCATATAAAGTAAACCCGGTTTAGGCAATAATTATTTTGAAACCTTTCCAAAATATACGATATGGAGAGAGAAAAGAACCACATTAAGGGTTCTAAAAAACATATTATTGTAGGGGTTATCCTTTTTATTTCATCCGAAAACAACTCAACTAGAGTCCAGAGACAAAGGCTTTATTTAGATAACCCTAGAGTCGAAATTTAGTTTTATTATTGTTCTTATTATTGCAACATGTATTTTAAAGTCCTCGGTTCCTTTAAACAACTGCCACAATCGGTTATGGCGAGCCGACCATAGGTCTAGGAGGTTCCTTATTTCGACAAGGAGATCATCGACCTTTTAGACAACAGCCAACAAATCGGTATGCGAGCAACCATGGTTCCAGTAAATCCTTTTATCATCTCTAGTATATATAATTATTATATTATCTCCACCCTTTAAACGACTGTCACATCGGTATGCGAGCCGACCATGGTCCAGTGGTCTTATTTCGGCTTCGGTTTATTACATTATTATTATTATTATTATAGCCAAATTTCAAGTCCTGTGGTCTTTTAACTACCTAGACAACGGTAGCGAGCCGTCAGGAATCGGTAGCCTATTTCCCCACAACTACTACATAACCTCGATGTGTACCTTAATTTCACAGAAGGAATCTCTACGAAGGGATTTAAACAGAAGACTCGCAAAAACAAAGAACTTTATGATTATTTACAAATATATACAGCTTAACTATTATGCCTTGTAGAGCAAAAAGCACAATTAACCGTCTATGACTCTAAAGAGTCCACCTTCACTCCAACTCTTAGCATCAACTTATATTAAAAACTCTATCATTTTTCGTTCTTCGCAAATTTAAAATCTTTAAAAAAAAGATCCGCGAATGCTTAGTCTAATAAAATCAAGCATTGCATATTTAAAGTCTATTATGGAAACTTGCAAACTCTTGGCTTTTTCAAGCTAGAATTCATGTTTTAAAGCTTCTTGTATAAAAGACTAGCAAAAGCTTTAATTTATATAGGTTAAGGGGCAAGCTAGAGCGCAACATGCTCAATCAAGTCAAAATTTATTCTTATTCTCACCATCGGAAAGTCAAAAATTCGTGTCAAAACACTTATTTTATTTTTGAAAAAAAATTAATTTTGGCATAAAATCACATATTTTTTTGGTATTTTTGGTGGCAAAACATGATACGTGAATACAAAGTCCAATGCAAGAAGATCAAATCAATAGAGACCCCCACCCCCCCCATACAAGATCTAAACATTGTCCTCAAAGTTTAAAGGGGCGCATTACGTAAATCCTAAAGCCGTTTATTATTATGGCTAATAGAATAAACATTACCAATAAGAATTCTAGGATATCGGATTCCCATATATAATCCTTCTAAGGATTAAAGCTTGAGTGGAACGATGACAAAACCCACAGCACAATATCTTCATAATCCGGCAATTTGAACATAAAACACAAGCCAAACGAACAAAATAACGAGAAAGTAATAGGCGAGCCTCCTCTATCGCACACCTTATTAGAAAATAGAAAAAGAAGAAGAAACACGGGTTGCCTTCCCGAGAGACGCTTTGTTTTTGTTAACGCGGGAGTCAGGAGCCTTACTCGACCCCGAATTCCTTTGTCCTTGGAGAAGAAACAGAAGAATGGAAAATCGTCATCGAACTTTCATATGTCCCCGGATCTAAGGAATAGAAACTATAAGCGGAGATGCCGAGGTCAAAAATGGTGTCCTCACACCTGGAGGAGAGAAAAAGAAGAGAATTCACAGGGTAGGTAAGAAAAGGAAGAAAGATTTTGATAACAAATGTGAGGGAAAGATAATGGCAATCCTCAAAGGTAAGCCTCACATTTTCCTTAATCTTTAAATTTAATCAATTTATACGGATTCATCATTTAAGCTTTTTGGGTCATGATCAAAAAACACCTTAGGAGGGAGATTAGGTATAGTGTCATTAATAAACAAACTCTCAAGATAGATTATATCTCCCTCCGAATCATGATAACCGTCCTTAATGTCCGTAGAAACATCAGCATCGATCTCATCAATATCGCCTCCTGGGTCGAAGCACTCATCCTCATTAGCATCGGAAAAAGGTGTGACTAGCAAAACCGACTCATCAAGGTGAACATATAGTCCGTGTCTCAGAAGTCCTCTAACACCTCATTAAAAATAGGATTTGTGCCACTAGAGATGTACTCGTCATCAAATTCAAAAAGAGGGTTTGAATAAATTTTAAAATTTTCCTCTGGAACATCCTCCTCAGGAAGTGACTCGTCATTACTAGAGTTAAAATCATCATTAGCATCGAAGAGAGGATTAGAGAAAGTCACAGAATTACCCCCTAAAACGCAAGATGGGAGGAATCAACATATAGAATTAAATCGTATTGTAAGTTCCTCAAAATGAAGTTCTTTCAGAAGGAGATTAGATGATGGATCAACAATTAATAACATCTTCCATGTAGAAGAATAGTCTCCTCCGCATCAAATTCGGCCTTACCAATTCCTGATGCAAATGTTCAATGTGACTAGCGATATCATCGGCGAACTCCTCGAAGAAGCAGAATCACCTAGTCCTCAAAAGAGTGTGAACTAGGAAGAGAAACAGAAAAGGATGAGGTACACTTTCTACTGCCACTCGAGGGATGATTAATTTCTTAATTTTAACATATGTGGGGAAACGATCACGCATGAGATGTCGAAAGAAATTAAATCATATTAATTGACTCATAGCCATGACGTATGAGGATGATTTAAAGAAGTGTACAGCATGAAAGATCACTTTTTGCCATCACCGTCTCTCAAATAAGCTCTGTTCTCTGTGTATAATCGACTAAAGCACATAGTCATCCATCAAGAAGGGTCTCCCTAAAATAAGGGGAACACGAGGATTAGCATCGTAGTCGACGACAACAAAGTCAGCTGGGAATGTGAACTTACCCACTTGCACACAGATATCCTCGGCTATACCGGCTGGATAAGCACAGTCCTGTATCTAGCTGATGAGTCATGCGAGTGGGAGTAAGATCAGGAAGAGATAGTTTCTTCCACACAGAAAGACGCATTAAGTTAATTCTAGCACCTAGATCGGCTAGGTCCATGCATGACTTAAGCCTGTGAAAATCACATGGTATGAGAAATCTGTCGGGGTCTCCAAGTTTTTCAGGCAACTTTTTAAGAAGCATTGCCGAACAATTCTTAATTAATGGAGTATTTGCCAATTCGAATAATTTATCCTTATTACTAAGGAGACTCTTAAACATAGAAGCGAACTTAGGTATGTGAAGAAGAGCATCCACAAAGCTAAGGTCAAAATGTAATCTTTGAAAGATTTGAAGGAACTTCAACATTTGATTATTAGCTTTCTCTCGAAGCTTTTGGTCGTTAAGCCTTGAAGGATAAGGAATCGACGGTTTAGGATTAAGCTTTAGAGCAACATCGGGCTCTGGAATAGGAACTTAGACAACCGAAGGTTGGACGTATGCGGTACTTCCTAAATTTTTAGTTTGCACCTTGTCCTTTGTCGCCTCTGGTTCACGTTCTACTTCCTTTAGAAGAGGATAAGAAGTAGGTGGAATTGTAGGTCCATCATAAGAAACACCACTTCGAGTAGTAATATCTTTCAAGTCACCTCTTGGGTTAGCAATGGTATTACTAAGAAGTGATCCCGAAGGACTTTGCATTTGAATAAAGCTGCTCATCATGTTCTTTAGCTCATTGCTCATCATGTTCTTTAGCTTATTGTTCTGATTCTTCATTGTAGTTTAGAATTCATTCTTTAATTCTGTCTTCATATTACTTATTTGATTTTGCATAGCTCTCATATTAACATCATTAGTCTTTATGTAGTTTGAGAAATCATTTGAAGGTCAGCTTGATAATTGTTGTTTCCTTGATTGAAGTTTTGCCCTCTTTCTTGATTGTTCGGAGCTTGAAAATTTCCTTGATTTTGATTGTACCGATTGTAGTTTTGATTGTTTTACACATTCGGAGGAGGAAAACTGGGTGGTCCCATTTGGTTGCTAGCACAATAATTCGGGTCTCCTTAAGGACGGTATCCGGTACCTCCTTGATTGTAGGTCCTCGTGGCTGCAGAAGCATTAAAAGTGTTGTTATCGGTAGCAAGACACTCATAGTATGGATGCGGTCCACCACAAGTCACACAAGTCTCTTCTACGGCTTTTACGGAAGCTTGTTGAGTAGCCTTGTTCATAAGTATTAATTCCTTAATGATCTCGGTGAGAGCGGTAACATCCGGAGAAGGAGATCGAGAAGAAGTAGTAGTACTCACTTTTGAAACAATCGGTTTGTTTCTTGAAGTACGTACTTTCGACTTATTCTCAATAATCATCGACGCATCTCGAGGAGTACGGTTCTAAAGATTACCACCAGCTGCTTCATTTAAAGAATCTTGATCAGATTGTGTCAACGCATTATAAAACGTGTCGATTTGATACAATTCCGAAAAACCGTGATGTGGGCATTTACGAAGAAGATCTTTAAAATGATCCCATGCCTCACTAAACGTTTCATCAAACTTTTGTTGAAAATTCATGATATCGTTCTTGAGATTCGTAGTCTTCGAAGGAGGAAATAAATAATTCACAAACTTAGAAACGAGATCTTCCCATGTAAGGATAGAACGAGGGGGTTCTTTTTCAAGCCAAATCCGGGTGGCCCCCTCAAGAGAAAATAGGAAAAGCATCAACTTGATAGCATCGTGTGGAACGTTTTTGTATTTTAGCATAGAAGTGATCTTGTTAAACCAACGAATGTGAGCGTGAGGGTGTCCCTTTCAAAACCATGAAATTGGCTCGAAGTTACTAATTGAAGAAACCCGACTTTAAGCTCAAAATTATTGGCAAGTATAGCAGGAATAACAATCCCATCTCCGTAACCCTCGGTGGGTGCTTGGAGTAATTCTGACATAGTACGCGTATCCGCCATAGTAGCAACAGGAGTCTCTACAATAGTACGAAGCTCACGTTCGACTATTTGCTTGGAACGTCTACGATTACGCCGCTTCGGAATCGTGTAAGATTCAACAATTAAATTCGAGGAAGAGCGGGTGCGCATGCACTAACAAATTAAATCTAAGAAAACAATATTTTTGAAAACCGATAGTCAAAAGTTCACGGTGGCTCTCTAGGAAATGCACAAAGAAGCGGAGGAGCGGGTAAGCGCGAAGCGTTTTAAAAACCTTCTCCTTTCGGGTTGAAGTTTGTAGGATCAACCCTCCTTATACCTCTCTTATAGTTTGTTGATCTAAAGGTGAGCCGATTAAACAATTGAAAACACGATTTCTTTGGTTGTTTTTCAATTTTTTTGGCACTTTCAATACTTTAGGAAAAGTATTATTGGTATTTTTATAAATTCTCAAAAATAAATCAAGAAAAATAAAATATGTTTGTATTTTTGAAAAAATAAGCAGTTAAAAAGCAAATAAGCAATATAAGCTAAAACTGAAAATGCATATAACAATTAAATGGAGCAAAGAAGTAAATGAAAGTCCCCTAGCGCCAGATTGGCATAACTGCAATTGCGTGTGTGCAGGAGAGGTCTTAGGTCTCGAAACCATGTAGCCCCACCCTTTTAGATAAAATATTTTTTTTACTATTTTCTTTTTTGAAAAGCTAAACTTAAGAAAAAAATAAGAAACTTTAATAAAGAAACTTTTTGTTGAAACTTATTTTTAAGCTAGGAATAAGCTAATTGAAGAAAACAGCAGTTTTGATTTCTATATTACTAGAAAATAAGCTAAACTGTTTGGCTTTTAAAGGCTAAATAAGCAATTAAGAAACACAATTAAAAGGCCTTTTTGAAACAACCAATACCGTAAACCTCATAACACATCCAGACCAAAAATAATTAAACAAATTGAAGCTGACACGAAGTCGCAAAAGAACCTAAAGCAACAAACTTTAAGGAGCACTATTAAATGAATTTTAACCTAATTTAACTATGGCGATTAAGCCAAAATAGCACTAGATAAACGCAAGAAAGCTAAAAACATATATAATCACTAATCAATCCAAAATAAAATATCACAAACAAATCCAAAAAAATAAATAAAAATAAATTTAAAAATCATAAATCACCATCAATATAATCAATAACAAAAAAAAATAAATCCATATCAAAAATCAATAAAAAAAAAATAACAGATAGAACCAAAATAATAAGAAAATAAATGAGATGAAAAAAATATAAAAAATAAGATATATTAAGAGATCAAAAAATTCACAGAAATAATATCCCACAGAAAGATGATCCAAAATTATCGAAAATTAAAAAAAAAAATATAAAAAAAAAATATCAAAAGAAAAGAGAATTAAGATTAAAAATACAAAAAAATAAAAAAAAAAATAAAATCATCAAGATCCAGAAGAAAGAAATTAAAGATCAAGAACCGGACTCAGTGAACACAATTAAGCTGGATTCAAGAAAACTTGTTTAGGAAATAAGCTAGAAAGAGTCTTATGAAATGACAGAATACACTACTATGTTTTTTGGTTTTTAGAAAAAAAATTGACCACTTGCAGACCAAAAACTAAGACTCGAAAAGGGATATTGACCAACAAGAATCTCAAAACAGATTAACTTCAATATTGCTATAAGCAAAATTAAAAAAAATCAACCAAGTAAAAACTAGAATGAAGCTGATGTGCGGTTGTCGGTAGGACTTCTAACACGAAGAGTTTTTACCACTCCCTAGCATGCACCTAAACGTTGTATGTAATATGGGCAAGACTCGGGTTTGTTTATTATTACTCGAGAATAGGTTGTGGAAGGCAATGATCCCGTCAACAAATTCTAAGGGTTGAAGAAGATTCATTTTGTATTTTTTGAATTTTATGAAACAGTAAAATCATAAAATTGAGAGAGTTGATAGGTTTTAGCTATGTAAAACAAATATTAATTAATCTAAACTAACGGTGATAACAATAAGATAAAAGATTGTGTGTATTTAATCATGTATTACACCCTAGATTGCTTCTTCTAATGTTGTTGCCTTATCACACTTGTGATGATTTGTGTAACTATTTCAAAAAGCATGAACGAAATACACGAACCCACCGTCTACTTAGTATGCCGCTAGAGCAACGCACTTATGCAAGGTAGAATAAAGAATATTACATGGGCCCCTATGGTTTTTACATATTACAGGTAAAAATAACGATTAAAAGTGGATCAACCATATTAGGGGGAAAGGTAGTATAAAGACTGTTACCCGATGGTATCCTTTCTACACAATCACGTTTCCCTAGACATATCAACAACGATTATTGACAGAAAGTTAGTTTTCTAAAGCCTAACGTGCACATCCATCACAAGAGGCAACATCACTAAGACCTACATTCTAGGTTTCATATAATCATAAATAAACATAATAATAGGCTTAGCCGGCTTAGCCGAGCATGTTAAGAATAAAGCAAGAACAATGAATCAAACAACACATAGACATATTGAATGATTAAGTAAATCTTACTTGATTAAAACATGAATTGGAAGAGTTACAATAGGATTTTTAGGCCCTAAAATCTCTCCTATAGCTGCTAAAAACGAACTAGGGTTTCGTACCATCTTTTTTAATTCTAAATTACACACTCAAAACCCTAAATTCGTGTTTGTCCCTAATAGTTGAGAACATCTCATGAAAATGAGGAAGTATGTTCTCAACTTGATATTTCTTTGGTTTATCTAACCCATATCCAGCCATATGTATGTATGTAGAGTAATATTGTGTAATTTTTATGTATTGGGTATAAAAGTGGGTATTTGTTGAAGCGTAGAAAAGTTTCCTAAACATATTTTATCGCGAAACGTAAACACTTTACGTAACTAATAAAAATAAAATGTACAAAGTTAATAATTATCCTCTAAATATTTATCTAACATGTGCTTGACGTAAACATTTAATTGTTTGATACCCGTTTACGTTGAATGATAATCTTTAGCTTACGCGATTTAACTGAACGATTAAAATTAAAAGCAAACGCGTACAAGACTAAAGATAAATTGTGAAATATATGACGTCGTACAATGACCTAAAATACGGATTGTTATAGAAGTCCCTGAGCCAAAGAAGAAGGTAATGGGTTCAGTGAGTTGTGGAAATTGACTCATTGAACCTCATACGATTTCCAACAACTAGAAGACCCTGAGGATAAAAGCTTGAAGAATAGGAGGGATAACTGGAAATGGATAAATCTAAGCTCTTATCCACCTGAATTCAAACTATCCTGAATGGGGTATAAAGACAAGGTCAGTGTCATCACTGACCTTAGAAAGCGTGTTTGTCCTATACTTAGATTAGAATTGTAATAAAAACAAAGTTGTACAATATGTACTAGCCTATCAGCATTAGGACACGCGCTTATCACCCATGTAGGTATGACCCTACCTAAGTAGTATAAATAGATAAGCCTTGTAAAGGAGTAGGTTAAGTTTGTGCATTTAAAGTTATATCTTTCACAAACACCTACTCTTCTAATATCTACTATGTCCCTAAGCAAGCTCAGTTGGTTAGCATAGTAGTCAGCTTTGCATAACATTTTAGGTTTATGTTAAAAAAATTAGTGAGGAGATCACACACACACACATTGTCATTCAATCCCCATTGTAGTTCCAGATACAATGGGGTATAACTCTTAATAAACATAAAGAGTTAAACGTTGAAAATTAGTTTTGTTTCCTTTATTGTTTTATCTTTATTACTTGTCAAAACTGATTTTCTTTACATTACTACAAGCCATGAGTTAGTTATCTTAACTTTCTAGTTTTAGGTCACTAATTTAAAGGGAATAACAAGTGGTATCAGAGCATAAGGTTTATAAAACTCTTTTAAATTTGCTTTGTTTTTGTAAAATCTAGATCCTAAATAGCTACTGTAAGTAATGTACCCGAGCTCGTAGACAAAAAGGGAGGCATCTACTCTGTTGTTGCTCCTCATCTAGAGCCTATAAAATTTAAAAAATGGAAAAAGCGTATGCTTTGCTATTTGACGGGAATGGAACCCTATTACATTCAATGTATTAAGGATGGTCCATTCAAACTGAGAACAACTGAAGGTGATGATAAACTTGAGTCCCAATTGACCCAAGAAGAGAGGAGGGTGATTAATCTAGACCAACGCCTTAAAAGCATCATTATATCATGTCTACCAGATGATATAATAGAGTCAGTCATTAGCTGTGAGACAGCTAAAGATACATGGAATGACTTGGTTTACAGCTTTGAAGGTCCCTCTGATACCAAGGAAAACAAGTACATGGATCTGAAACTTGAGTATCAAACTTTCTGAGCTAAACCCTCTGAGACTCTCTCACAGACCTACACCCGTTACAAGACCATGCTTAATGAGCTTTCCAATAATGGTGTGACATTATCTAAGCATGAAATCAATGTTGGCTTCATGAACATTCTCCCTGAGAAGTGGCTTAGCTTCTCTCAAGGACTTAGAAATACCAACCATACTCAGACCCTTGAATTTGCTGACATTTATGGAAGGTTTGTCTATGAAGACAACCTTATCTCAAAAGGTACCCAGACAGCAAAAAGACCCTTATTACTACTCCCTAAACTACTTCTATTTCTACCGCTTTCTTCTCAAATAATGTTACACAGGATTTCCAAGAAAATTCTGATGATGAGGTAGATGAGAGAACTAGTAAGTAGTATCTCAGAGACCTAGATATTGAGTTTTATAAGAGCCCTTTTGGCAAACTCAAAACATTTTATAAAAAGAAGAAACACTTTTTCAAGTCAAAAGGCAAATGAAAACACTAAATGCTACAAATGTGGCAAACAGGGTCATTTTGCTAGAGATTATTTTTCTAAAACGTTTGAACCTTCTTACAAATCACCAGTGTCAAACTTCTCTTTAGTGTCAAAAGGTTTTCAACCCAAGTTTACACCAAAACTAATTTAGTCTTATCAACAAACTCAAAATAGTAAACCTCAACCAAAAATTAAGAAGGACTACAAGACTGAGTACTGATGTGCGGTCGTCGTAGGACTTCTACACAAGAAGTTTTACAACTCCCTAGGCAGTGCACCTAATCGTTGTAGTGTAGTATGGGTAAGACTTGGGGATGTTTATCGTTTACTCGATGAATAGGTTAGGAAGGCTTGATCATGCTCTAACAAAATTCTAGGGGTTGAGGGAAGATTCTTTTTGTATTTTTGTATTTTATGAAAGCAGGTAAAATCATATAATTGAGAGAGTGGTTTGTTTTAGCTATTAAAATAAATAATAATCTAAACTAATGGTGATAACAATGAGATAAAAGATTGTGTCTATTTAATCATGTATTACTCCCTAGATTGCTTTTCCTAGTGTTGTTGCCTTGTCACACTTGTGATGATCTATGTAATTATTTCCTAAAGCATGAACGAATTACACGAACCCGCCGTCTACTTAGTATGCCGCTAGAGCAACGCACATGCAAGGTAGTATGAAGACTATTACACGCCCCCTAGGGGTTTACTAAGTGCATGTGAAATACATTAAAAGTGGATCACCCATATTAAGGGGCAAGGTAGTATAAAGAATGTTACCTGATGGTATCCTTTATACACAATCACGTTTCCCTAGACATATCAACAACGATGCAGAAAAAAGTAGGTTTTCTAAGACCTAACGTGCACATCCATCACAAGAAGCAACACCACTAAGATCTACATTCTAGGTTTCATACAATCATAAATAAGCACAATAATCGGTTTAGCCAAGCATGTTAAGAATAAAGCAAGAGCAACAAATCACACAACACATAGACATATTGAATGATTAAGTAAACCTTACTTGATTAAAACATGAATTGGAAGAGATACAATAGGGTTTTTAAGCCCTAAAATCGTCTCCTTTGGCTGCTAAATGAACTAGGGTTCGTACCCTCTTTTTATTCTAAAGTTACACACTCAAAACCCTAAATTCTGGTTTGCATATATAAGAAAATCGACGCGACGGCATCGCGTTTTAATCGTGACGTCGTCGTAAAATGAATCTTTTAGATTTGCATTTGAGTCGGTGCGGGCTGACGCCATCTTGAAATATGTGACGCCGTCAATTGATGAGTTGTGACGGCGTCGTGTATAGATTGTGACGCCGTCTCCAGGCTCTGTGAGCACAAATCTTTCAGAGTCTTGGTGTAGGTTTGTAATCTCGTCTGTTTCTTCTCTAAATGAGCCTAAGTCACGTGTAATTCATCTAAATGTCTTCCAAATGAGAAATACCTAAAAAGGAAAGATTAAGTACCTATTTTGGGCATAAACACATGATTTTGGGGGTTAAACGACCTCGAAAAAGTGTATAAAATGACACCTCATTAAATACCCCTACACTTGGGATTTGCTTGTCTTCAAGCAACGGATCTTCTTTCTAGACATTATAGTATGAGGGTGGCATTTTACCTACTATTTAAAAATATTCTACAACACAACTCTATGACCTCTTTAAATTAAAAAGCATGGAAAATATATACTAGCACCTCACATAAGTGTTTGGGATTCTGTCTTTCACTGGGTGTATATGAATTATAACATGTGAGGAGAAGAAACTGAAAAATCACACTCATTACCCTGTCATAGCCTATTAATTACCATAGGCTTGGTAAGGATCAAACTCCATCCGTGGGTGCAAGTATTATTTATTACTATCTAAGAGGTCTTTTAAAGGGTTATGGGGTTTAGGTGTAAGATAACATATAATGGAAACGGAATCGGATGGTATACATTTGGGTGGTGAGTTTGGGTGAATTTGGAGTGGAAGGGTTAGCTAATTATTTTTACGAATACTCGCCGGTTTGGTTGCTAAGCCAAGACTCGGACGAAGATTGTAACTCTACATTAATTTCTTTCTCTTTCTTTTCTCTTTTTTTTTGAAGACATAATACATCACATGGGGTTTATAACACGTACTCTACACTTGAGCTTTTACATGCTCATATTTACAACCTAACTATTGACCCGATTTGAGGTGGATCAAAATAACATAGATATCATTTGACAAACATATGGGGGTATTGACTTAACTTTTCTTCCCTATTCTCCCGCGAAATAAATATTACCATGAATCCTAATCGTCCCAAAACTATATTTACAAGGATAAGGACTTAGCAACCGTGTACTCAATAATTAACTTGGGTTAAACATAATAATGTACTAAAGGTGAGTACATATAAGGTAGGCTAAGGCTTTTTGGGTGTAACGATTGGTTTAAAGGTGTCAATGCTCTTCATTAATAGTCCAGATTAACTAGAAAATTATGAGAATCATGAAAAAGGATAGGCTCGGAGGGTTGTACTAGGGTATCCTGCACTAAAGGTGAGTGCATGGCAAGGGTGTAGGATAGTTATATGATCGATGTGACCATCATAACAATTATAGGTTTAAAACATGGGTTATTTCTAATGCCTCTTATCAAGCAAATCCTAATACTTACTATGCGGTCTCGGGATGCATCACTAAAACAAGTTCTAGAATTTAATATACTACTGGTATACTCATATGAATTTTACTAACACCAGACATTCCAGAAAAGGCGACGAAGACCACACGTACACATCCGTAACGACGGAATAGAAACATGTGACTGCTAACTCATTAACTCGAACTGGGTAAAGATAAAATCATCTTGGGTTACCGACGATAGGTACCTGAATTCCTAAAGATCTAAAGGCGAACCTTACATTTTTAGGGTGGAATTTTAAGGGTTATTGTGCTAGTCATATAAATTCCTATCCATGGGACGCTAGTAATACTCGGTTTTCGTTGGTATTTTTCATAAAAAATTATAAATTTTGGTAAAAATTACCCTTTTATGCTATGTTTCGATATATTACCCATCTTTTTAAGGACAGAGCAAATGACAAATGAAAGAATAGTTTCTAAGGCTTATTTCCCCCCTACACTTATTTTGAACATTGTCCCCAATGTTCTCTGGAAGTACCCGTTAAAACAGATAAAGGGAAAAGAAAACAAGGAAAAGAAACTAGTACTCCCCTGGTTTACTCAATAATGGAGAAGAAACATGCGATAACTGGTTAAATCGTCCTCCGAGAATCATCAAATGAAACTTCCTAAGAACTTCCAAGCTTTTTCTCATCGAATATAACCTGTAATCAAAGACAGAGAAAACTATACCAAGCATAAAATGTGTGATTTACCAATATACAATATGAATTTAGGGTTCGACTAGATAGATAGGATGAAAGAATTGTTAAACTTATCAGGTTTTGCAGGTTTATATAGAAGAATACCTATATAAAATGCTTCACAAGTTTTATTTTCAAAAAATAATTAAAAACTTTTAAGTTTTCTTAACCTGGGCGTTTGACGCCGTCAGAGTTGGTGTGACCCCGTCACAGGTGTCATGGTGACGGTGTCGAGTGTTAATTGCGACGCCGTCTCCACCGTCTCCATCGTCTGTGAAAACAGAATTTTTATTTTTGATGAAAAATTTCCTGCACTTGATTCCATAAGTTAGTTTCTGTATAAATTGTTGTATAAAACCTGAGAATTAACAATTCAATCATCTGACTCGATACTGACGCGAATTAATCTAAACAATTCATTTAATATGTTTGAATTTGACTCAAAAGTCGGATAAATTCCCCTACACTTATTGTTTGCAAAATACCTTTGATTGAAATTAAGACGAGGTTAAAGACAATGCAAAGCATGATTACAAGATAATTCAAACATAATAAAACAAATAGTAAAGAATTAAAACACACATGACACTCCTAATATGCAGGAAAAGTAAATTGGGTTGCCTCCCAAGAAGCGCTTTTCTTTATTAACGAGTCTTGTAGCTAGACTCGAAGTCACACGTCCTTACGTGACTTCTCCTTCGTCATCTACCCCTGTTAGGTATTCGGGTCCAAGCTCTAGGCATTCCTTGTAAAATCCTAGTATCTTGATCATCACATACTCTACTCCTCTTCTCTTATCTTCTTCGTTCCTAAGATAGACTGATTTGGTATGCTCTTTTTCTAAGTCTAACAGGGAATCGTATTGTTCTATCTTATGGGGCATCTTATAGGCAACTTCATCGGTCCCTCTAATGAATCTAACAACACCTTCGGGTGGGTAATAAGTCATGTTAGATATTTCTATAAAAGGTCTCCTAAGTACCACCTGTAACAACCTAGGGCTTAGAATTTGAACAATATCCTTGAGTATTCATGAAGTCTATGACACAGGTGGAAGTTTCAACGAAGACTTGCATTCCTTGATTCCTTTACCGTGAAATTTCTAATTCTTCCATTTGCATCTTTCATAGGGTTAAGTTTTCTTCTCATGATCCAGTTGTACATCATTCGGGTCATGATGTTAAGAGGAGAGTTGAGGTCAATGTAAGCCTTTTCGATATGCACGTGTCTAATATTGCATGGGATCTTAAGGTTTTAGGGGCATCCTACCGTAATGATATGGTTTCTAAGAAATATTGAAGGAATTCGGCCACTCATTAGGTACCTATGGTAGGTCAGTTCATTTCTAGTCGGGATAGTGTCAAAGTACTCCACTACTGGTTCTTTAGTTGTCGCCCCTTCTACTTCATGGGGATCCTCATTTTGGGGTTCCTCATCTCGTATAATCTCAATGAACATTACTTCATCATCATCCTCTTTAGAGTAAATAAATTTCGTATTAGAGTATTGGAGGACTAATCCGAACGATTCGTGCATCGAGTTTAGTTTTCGCACTTGTTTAGTGGCGACGGAGGCGAATGGATTAGGTTGTGGGTGTAGGTTAGAGTTGGTGTCTCCGAAGTTGTCTTCTTCAAGATCGACTTCCAGTCCATTAACTTGAGATTCTTTGGGCTGCTTGGGGTGGATTGTGATGGTGTTAATCGAACCATGGATTTGTGTTGAGCATTATGGGTCCATTGTTGGGTAAGAATGAGCATGACGAAATGGATGGGTCCCAATTTGTGGATCTTAACATATCCACAAGGCAGTTCAGATAGTGTGCTTGTTATCGGTCGGTTGATGCCTTTCAGCACAGTGTTGATTTTGTTGGTCATCTCGCTTTGCTGTTGTTTGAAATCGGCTTCAAACTTGGACAGTCTAGCGTTTTGAGATGCCATGAATTCGGAAACCAGGCCTTCTATATTTGATTGATTTTTGAAATTTTGAGGACGGTTGTTAAAGGGATGGTTCGGGATCGAACCGTTGGGTTGGAACCAGTTAGGTGGGTTTGAGAGATTATTTTGGGAGTTTTGAGGTTGTCTCCACCTAAGGTTCGGGTGACTTCTCCATGATGGATTGTAGGTGTCACCAAGATTGTTTTGCTCGGGCTTAAAGGTATACCACTTACCTCCCGCTTCATCGGTATGCGAGGATGCATATTCAACGAAGGCTTGTTCGGGGTTTTCCATGCAACACTGAGTGTCGTGGGGACCACTACAGATTTCACATGGGGTAGTGATTTTGTTCACTTGGGTAGGTTGTGTCAGAGCAAGATGAGCTTCCATCAAGCGTTGGACTTGATTTTCGAGCTCGATTAGACGGCGGTCGGATGTACTCAGGACATCTTGAGGCAATGCGATTGCCTTGATCAGCTTAGCAAAATCCCTTGGGTCGTTCCAACTTTTGTTGTCATAGGAGGGCGTCGAGGTCTCTTTATTGCCCATGATTTTAGGGTTGAGTGTCTACGAAGCTTACCACGGATGTGATTGGTATCAATGATTCATCTTGTACGGGATGGGACATGGTCATAAAAAATTTAGATTGGAGCAAAGATCGATGCGATGTGAGGGACTTTTGGAGACGTCTTGTTGAAACGAGTCCATGCTTAGGATATAGATTCTCCATGATGTTGTTGGAACATCAAGATATCATTGCGGAGTTTTGCGGTCCTTCTAGGTGGAAAGAATTGAGCAAGGAATCGGGTAGTAAGATCCTCCCATGTGGAGATGGATCCTGCTGGAAGGCGTTCAAGCCAATTGCTAGCTTGATCGCGTAGGGAAAATTGAAATAAACGCAGGCGTGTTCTTTCCCTATTTTCACCGTCAAGGTCAAGTGAGGTCACAACGTTAAGGAAATCATTTAAGTGTTGATTTGGATCCTCGAACCGTAGTCCGTGGAATGGCTCTCCGTTTTGCACCAATCGGATGGTGTCGGATCGAAGCGGTACCACGTTGTTCCCTTCGGGGAGCTCAATGGTATTCCTATAGCCCTCGTAGCTTGGTCTGGAGTAATCTCCTAGAGTACGGATAGGATTCTCGTCTCCCATGGTGGTTGACGAGAATAGGTTACGAAATAATTAACACGAAGAAAAGATAGGCTACAAGAAATCTAATATGAAGGAATTAAAACTTACTTAAAAGGATTCAAGCAAGTAGAACTAAGCTAAACTATGATAAAAAAAACTAACTATTCCTTGGCAACGACGCCAAAAACTTGATGTGCGGTCGTTGTAGGACTTCTACACGAGAAGTTTTACAACTCCCTAGGCAGTGCACCTAATCGTTGTAGTGTAGTATAGGCAAGACTCGAGGTTGTTTATCGTTCACTCGGGGAATAGGTTGGGAAGGCTTGATCACGGTCTAACAGAATTCTAAGGGTTGAGAGAAGATTATTTTTGTATTTTTATGTTTTATGGATAGCAACTAAATCATATAATTGGAGAGATGGTTGGTTTTAGCTATTAAAATAAATGTATTAACTAAGCTACTGGTGATAATAATAAGATAAAAGATTGTGTTTATTTAATCATGTATTACTCCTTATATTGCTTCTCCTAGTGTTGTTGCCTTGTCACCCTTATGATGATTTGTGTAACTATTTCCTAAAGCATGAACGAATTACACGAACCCGCCGTCTACTTAGTATGCCGCTAGAGCAATGCACATGCAAGGTAGTATGAAGACTATTACACGGCCCCTAGGAGTTTACTAAGTGCATGTGAAATATATTAAGAGTGGTTGATATTAGGGGGCAAGGTAGTATGAAGACTATTACCTGATGGTATCCTTTCTACACAATCACGTTTCCTTAGACATATCAACATCGATGCAGACAAAAGCTGGTTTTCTAAGACCTAACGTGCATAACCATCACAAGAAGCAACACCACTAAGATCTACATTCTAGGTTTCATATAATCATAAATAAACACAATAGGAGGTTTAGCCAAGCATGTTAAAGATAAAGCAAGAACAATAAATCAAACAACACATAGACATATTGAATGATTAAGTAAACCTTACTTGATTAAAACATGAATTGGAAGAGGTACAATAGGGTTTTTAGGCCCTAAAATCGTCTCCTACAGCTGCTAAACAAACTAGGGTTCGTACCCTCTTTTTATTCTAAAGTTACACACTCAAAACCCTAAATTCGGGTTTGTATATATAGGAAAAACGACGCGACGGCGTCGCGTTTTAGTTGTGACGCCGTCGTAAGAAGAATCTTCTAGATCTGTGTTTGAGTCGGTGTGGGCTGACGCCATCACTTGATGATTTATGACGGCGTCGTGTATAGCTTGTGACGCCGTCTCCAGGCTCTGTGAGCACAAATCTTCAAGAGTCTTGGTGTTGGTTCATAATCTCGTCTATTTCTTCTCCAAATGAGCCTAAGTCACGTGTAATTCATCCAAATGTCCTCCAAATGAGAAATACCTGAAAATGAACGATTGGGTACCTATTTAGGGCATAAACACACGATTTTGAGGGTTAAACGGCCCCAAAAAAGTGTATAAAATGACACCTCATCAGAAATAAAATTTGTGAAATCTCAAAAGGAAACGTCTTCTGGTGGAGGTCCTTTAAATAAGGGCAGTCCCCCATATAGCTGAGGCGGGGCCCAAAGCAATTATGGGACTGCCGGTCTGTTCACCAGTTTCTAAAAAATCTGTTTCTTTTCAAAAATCCATTTTGGGTCCTAGACCAAAACATATAATGATAAACAACGTCAAAGTTCCCGTTGCTAGTGATAATGAAGTTAAACAAATTTACAAGCCATCGTTAAAACCCGGAGTTTGATTTTCAAAACCAAAATTTAGATAAAAAAATCCACCACCTAGAAGAGTCAATAATAATTATTCTCGTTCTAAGACACCGCAACCAAAAAGAAATGTTGGTTGACAAAACCAACCTCATGGGTTTCCCGTAACTTGGAACAACTTCTCACGTCAAAGTTACTTGCCATGGGAAATGTGTCTTCCATTTCCACATCCCAATCAATTGCATCAAATGCAAGGGATGTTTAGCACTAACAACTTTGGACCCATGCGATATTAGGGACCAAATGTTTGAATTGTTGTCTTATATAAATTGATATGCCTTGGAGTCGACTTGGAACCCGATGAGTGGATAAAAGATAGCGGATGCTCTAAACACAGACGGGTAACTAAAAGCTCTTCTCCACTTACAAGGCATATAACAGAGGTAACGTCATTTTTGGTAGTAATCTTCGTGGTAACATCATTGGTAAAGGTACGATTCCTAATGACTCCCTCAATATAGATAATGTAGAACATGTTGATAACTTAAGATTTAATTTGCTAAGTGTAGGACAA
>BQNB010026805.1:0-58227 GCA_026074375.1 Tanacetum coccineum | reverse complement strand
ATTTTTAGTAGTGGACAATTAAATTGGGACGTCCAAAAAAGAAAAAACATGGACAATAAAAATGGGACGGAGGGAGTATAATTTTAAGATGAAAGAAGTAGTAAACTACTCTTATTTATAACGTCATTTAACAAACGATGATTTTTCACCCGCGTTACGTTGCGGGTCGCAAAGCTTAAATTTAACTCAAGGACTGTTTTTTGTTGGGAATTCTAGATTTGATGATACAAAAGAAACAAGTGATGAAACAAAAGGACTAAAACAAAAAAGAAGAATTCTTCAAAAGATGAAAGATTTTAAAGATTCTAAAAGATCTCCTTATTCAGATAGAAGATATAGAAGATAATATTAAAAGTTAGGAAGATATTATTTGTTCTTATCATTTGTAAACCTAATATCTCTAGTATATAAAGAGAAACAAGCATGTAGTTTATGTGTACACAGAGAAAAACGTGTATGTGTGTGTATGTATCTCAAGATGTAGACGTCTAGTTTGTGTGATTTTGCCTCAAGGTCAAGGTAACTTGATCCCTGTTACACAGGTGGTAACACGATCTATACTGATCATATAGATTTGAGGCTTGGTAGAAACATTTGAATAATAAAACCTTGTTCAATATCATTGTTCTTATGTTAATTCGGCTATACATATGTTATGTTCAATGTTATTGTTAATCCTAGATATAAAGTTCTAATCAAACTTGAGCTTAAACGATCCTATCAGGTGTCTAGTTACAATGTGAATGATAACAAGTTTTAGCCATCTTTGAGTCCATGCCACTCCATGCCGTAACTTGCTTAATTACCTGAGATAAACATGCTAAAAAGTCAACACAATGGTTGAGTGAAATTCATATGTTTGATAAGCAGTTTGAACACAAGTCATAATGTATAAACACAATTATTATGAAAATGATATTGTTATTATACACCCATTATTAGTAATAATTGCAACGAATACAATTATCATAGTAACAGTGTATTATCCCGTTATTGCCCTGTTTGGTCTTGTCTGGTCTGGTATAGTCTGGTCTCATGGCACACAAACTGACTAGTGTATATATATACCCAAAATGATGTGATATATATATTTATATACCCAAAATGATGTGATATATAATAGCCCTATGTAATTCAAATATAGTGTGTTTGGTTACCTATCCGGCTAACACAAACAGGATTCGTCAATCCCGATAGATCTATCCACAATATTTGCGTTCACCCGAAAGTGATTAATGGTCCATGATAATGAGGGACTTTTAGCATAAAGTAACTTAGACATTAGTGATAATGGTATATCAGATTAGCATATAGCTTGCAAAAACACTTGTATTCATGGTTTAAGCATGTATAAGTCTTTGAAAAGTAATCACATTGTTATAAGATAAATGAGTATGTAAAAGAGTTTGTAACAAGCATGTATCCCCCTCGCGGGTTTATAAAACATGTAAATAAGTAAAGGCGAGGTTATGAACTTCACCTGATAGGTAGATGTAATAAATATTCTAAAATGAAAGCTGACGACCTTATCACAATCTTAACCAGGGAATGTTGATATAATGAAATGATAGTAAACAGCCACGTCACGCAACCTGAGTAAATATGTTGAGTCTTAGGAAGATTGTACTCTAGAACTTTAGTTTTAAGAGTTATGAGTTTGATTGAAGAGTTTGGAATTATTGTATCACCGTTCGGGCCATTATAATTCAGAAGTCATTCAGTAAACGTTTGAGGAGCTAGGGCACTTTAAATCGTAAACCCAACAACTCAGTCAGAACGTAATACCAAGATGAAACTCCTTAATATGAAGCTCCCTAGTATTGTGATATGATATAATCGGTTTTAAGCGTTTTAATCAATATCTGGAAATGTTAAGCACGAGAAGCGTTAATTAAAGTTATGTCTTGTAAGGTTTTAAACATGATTTTATACTTTTTCAAAATGTTACATTTTAGACCTTGGGGTTTGAAAAATTGCAAATAGGCCCTTGGAGTTTGCATTTTTACGACTTTGGTCCTTCAACTTTGAAAGATATACCAAGTAAACCTTGGACTTTGAAAAGTGACATAATAGATCCCTGGAGTTATAACTTTGATAAAATGACACTTTTAGTCCTTTTAGTTATAAGTTTCCAAAAGTTACGATATATACCCCTTGCATGGATTATAATTACAAAACATGTCCAAATTGCCATGCAAGCTTAGTTTAACATTTTAATAGACATTTATAAGTTATAATAAACTAAAATATGAAGTTTTAATGCAACACAAGTTTAAAATAACGATTCGTTAAGCTAGGAAGCAAAACGGGTCAAATTAGGGTTTCAAAACGTAAACGCGCAGGTTTTAAGTTCAAATTCCTTCATTAATCAATAAAGTGGTTATTTTAACATTAGTTAAGCATGCTAGGATATATTATAACAATATTTAATCATTATAACATTTAGTTTTAAGAAAAACGCGAAATTAGGGTTTCGGGTGTACGATTTTGGATCAAAATGGAAAATGAGCATGAATTGAGTTATGAAACTTTAACAAGAGTATATTTAGGATCATATGAACATTATAAGGGTGTAGTAGCAGAATTAGAACATTCAAAACCTGGGTTTGAGCTTCAAGGATCAAAAATGGTGGAAATGGGTCGTTTCGGGTAGTATTTCCACTCGTACGCCTTGTATCTTTACTCCGGGGCTTCAATTCTTTAGGGCTTCGCTTCTTGAACTTCTTTAATGATCCTAGGATCATATGGGAGCAAAGGATTGCTGCCTTATGGGTTTGAGAAAGAAGAGATGTGGTGCGAGTTTGAATGAGCTATCTAAGGTCCTATTTATAGTAGTTTGAAGGTATAAGGAGTAAGCAACACTTAGGATCTGTTGAGAGAGGCATTGTGTAACAAGCTATCTAACTGGATGTGTTGAAGCTATTCATGGTTTTGTGGATGGGCTAGAGGCTAAAAAATGATTGGTAATGGACACCCTTTAAAGGCTTTTGTTTTGCGTTAATTATTGTCTGTTGCTTGTTCGCGGCTGTTGTGGCTTAAAGAGAGGAGATGTGGACTGAATTTGGACCAAGGAAAGGTTTAAGCAGGTGGGTAAGCTGCTTGGGGGAGTCTAGAAGCTGTTCATGGTGGTATTTGCACATGGGTGGACTTGGAAATGGGTCAAAAGAAGGTAAGAATGGGTGCGGGTCTGTTTTGGGTTCGACTAGGGTTTTCACAAGTTTTCAAGCTTTTATTTCGTGTGTAATGATTAAGGATGATTGAATAATGTTCTCAAGGTCTGAATTAAGAAGTGTCATTAGGATTTAGCAATTGGTTTGGGTTTAAACGGGTTTAAAATGATGAAATGAGGTCGCGGGTTCACATAGGGCTCGTTTAGGGTTTTCTTGACTTTCTTGGCTTATATTTCGTACATTCTTGATTGGGAATGATGGAATACTGATCATAGGACTTATATAAAGGATTATCAATGAGGTTTGATCATTGGTTTAAGTTAAAAAGGGTTGAAATTGAAAGAATAAGCCGTGAGTTGGATTAGGGTTTATATTGGATTCATTAGGGTTTTCTAGGATTTGATTTCTTGCACATTGCTAAGATAATGATAAATAATGATTTGTAAACTCATATCATGAGTTTACAATGGCTCTTGGTTGATTGTTCGGGATTAAAATGGTTAGAAACGAGTAAACGGGTCAAAGTTACATTTAGTGCACAATTAGGGTTTCTTGGATTCGTTTCTTGTATAATTGAAGTAGAATGATGAAATGATGATGGAATGATGATTGAACATGATTGATAATGTTGTAAATTAAGTTATTACAACTTATTTGGGTATTGGTTTAGGTTTATAATGGATAAAAACCATGACAGGGTCATGGTTTAGTATTGCTCGGGTCTAGGTTTCTGACTTTTGATTAAGGTTTTTGAGTGAAATATGTGTATGAAAGCTTATGAATAGAATAATTAGGGTTTAAACATTGTATATTGAGTGTAGTAGCTTGTACATAAGTGGTGGTGAAGAAATTGGAATGAAAATGGAGGTAAAACGGCTATTTTAGAGATCATGCTTAATGACTTGTATATTGAGCTTTCAAAGACTTATACTTTGATTGAAGAGATTTTATATTTCAAATGAGATGTTATATTACTTGTACATATGCTTTAATAGTTTGTACATTCACTTTAGATATTATTCCTTCATGGAATTAGAGTTTAGAGGTATACGATAACGGTTTAAAGCCCGTTTATATATAACGTTGCGAATAGTACATTATAGGAATAATGTACCTTGTAAAAGGGATATGATGATATTTACTTGACATGTTATGATGTTTGCTTGACATATATGAAGATAGGATGGTCATAGATAGGTTGCGTGAGCTCGTCTACTTTAGTTATGACATACTGAGATATATAAGTAATGTAATAAAGCGAAAAATTTCCCCATACAATTGTGATCATAGTAAAATAGGTTTTGTATTTGATGAAAATCCTTGGGTTGTTATAATCTATACTGATCATATAGATTTGAGGCTTGGTGGAAACATTTGAATAATAAAACCTTGTTCAATATCATTGTTCTTATGTTAATTCCGCTATACATATGTTATGTTCAATGTTATTGTTAATCCTAGATATAAAGTTCTAATCAAACTTGAGCTTAAACGATCCTATCAGGTGGTATCAGAGCCATGGGGCTCTCGATCTAGGATCTTCAAGGTTTTATTGGTTAATGGGTTTTTCAATATTCTGTTTTTCGGTGTTCATAGTTAAATTCGGTAAGGTTAGGGTTGTGTATAAACCCTAATTCGGTAAGAAACAGAATCTGTGCATAAATTCGATAAAAGCAGGTTATATACTTTGTTTGTATTTTAATCGATCTCTAATCTGCTTGATAAAAACCCTAAAGTTCAAGGTTACTTGTGTTCGTTTCTTCATGGAGCAGACGCAACAAGATTTGAAGAACACAAGGTTATTGGTGATCGTTTCTTGATAAAAGAAGAAGCAGCAGGTGTTCGTTGGTTTATTGAATGACAATGATATGTGTTACTGTTGCCAAAGTTAATTAATACTGCTTGAGTTCATGAGTTAGTACTTCTTTATGTTTACACTTACTACTGCCATAAGAGAGGTTAGTACTGCTACATGTTTCATTACTATTGCTTCCAAAAACGACATATTAGTGACAGTTTACTAACACTAAAAAGTGTCACTAAAAGAATGGGAGGAAGGAGAATGCATATTAGTGACACATTAGTGACAAATAAAGTGTCGCTAAAAGCTATGGGAGGAAGGAGAATGCTAATTTGTGACGGATTCGTGACAGCTTTGTGACACTAAAAAGCGTCGTCTGGATACTTAAAAAAATAAAAATTTGGCAGTCAGGTTTTTGTGAAAAACATGTTATAGCAGCTGGTCGACACTCAACAAGCATGATCTGATGGGTTCGTGGTTGGCTATGGAGATGAAACCCTAATGAGAAGATTTTGTTTGGTTTTTAATCGTGATGCTGCTTTGGTATTCGCTTAAAGAAGTAACGAAGAAACAGCAGCAGGTGTGTATAATTGGGCTTTTTAGTTTGATAGTGGATTGGTATTTGGAAGCCCATTGGAAGATGGTTCATATTAATACTGCTATGTATGCGTGTATAAAAGAAGCAGCTTCGTGTTGGTTATTACTACTGTTCTGGATGATTAATACTGCCAGGTTTGTTTCGTGTGTTAATACTGCTAGGCTTCTTTTGGATTGTTTCTACTGCTGGGCTTAAAGTTAAAACTGTTAGCATTAATCGATATCGGATGACACACACATGGTTTGGATCTCGGATTGAACACGATGCTTCGTTTAAGGGGAAGCTAACAGGTTATGATTTTAAATGTTTTTAAAAGTTTAAAGGCTCGTATTTATTGGAAGAATTGATTATGAAGATGATTGTTTATTACTTATTTGAAGTTGAAGTGGAATTATTTGGATGCGTGTTCTTATCATGTCTTAAAGTGGGTGTTACACTTTGAAGATAACTTGTTTGAGCTTAGAAACGATGTGACGAAGACTTGACGAATCTAGCAAAAGTGTGTGATTTTTATTATGGTGCTCAATGCTCACATTTGCTATCACTTTGGTTATGTGTCTCATAAAAGATGAGGATTTTTCTATAATTCTAAACATATACATATTTTTCTATAGAATATAGAATATACACCATAAATAACTCCATGCATATCTTGTTACGCGTCTTTATCTTCAAAACCTTTAGCAGTATTAAGTCCTTCACTAGCAGTACAAACTAACACTAGCAGTACTAATATTATACTAGCAGTACTAACTCAGTTAGTACTATTAGTTCTATTTCCAGCAGTACTAATCTTTAAAGATTTATTCCCAACAATCCTCCCCTAAACTTATGATTTACCTTCAAATCCTAAGTTATCTGACTAAATCTTCTATTCTGCGTTCTCTCTGCTGAGGATTCTTCCAAACATTCTTCTACTTTTGTACTTATGACTTTATAAACGTGAGAAGTTCATATGCCATTGTGCTTTCATGATCAACCTCCAATCTTTTACTTAATATTCTTGATAACATTTCCTGATTAAGAGGATATTTACTCTCAGTCATCATGTGAATAGCAATTCCATTGTTCATCAACAAAATATGAATTCCACATGAATCAAATGGTCTCCAGCTTATCAAATTGTATTCATGTTGATTCTTCCAGACTCATCTTCCTTCATCAGGCTCAAAATAAGGGCTTTAAATCTCCCCAAAGCATTAAGTATCAAAAACCTTCGACTTGTGTCATATTCCTTGCTTTAACAAGCCTGTTGAAAGTCTAAAACATACTTTCTGTCAAAATCATCAAGCATCTCACTAAAGATCTTATAATTCTTGGAACTTCTATATGCCCTAAAGATTTGATAATACATGAAGTTTTCTGCTAGGACATGAGTCTTCAATCAAACATTGGTACTAGTAGCCAAAGACATCCAAAAATCCATAGCAAACCTCTTCTCTTGAACTATATCTAAATAACTTTTTTTAAGTTCTCCTTCTCTGTATCATATTCTAATCTTTTGTCTTTAGGCACTTTGATCACTTTGCTTTTAACCTATCTTCTCTTGCAAGTGTTTTTCTTCCTAAGTGCCTCTAGACTTTTTTCAATACCTTTTTCCTTAATCCCCCCCCCACCCCCCCCCTGTTCCTTAATCCATAGAACAAAAGTATTGATTGACCTATACTTTTTTCAAATATTAGTCCAATTTCTCCTATTTCATTCCTTTGAAGAAACTTTGGCTTTGTATCATGCTTAGATTCTGCTTCAAATACACAGACCATGTTCTTCCTAACTTCATCCCTCAACATAGTAAAAGAGTCCTTTTCTGAAGAGCATGATAACCTAAAGCACAATAGGATCACACCAATCAATAGTCTAAGATTGGTGTAGCTTCACTGAAACATTTCTTTACCCTTTCATTCAACTGCCTTTGTAGTTCCAGAGCAGCTTCAAAATTGATCCTTTCTTGTTCTTGCTTCTGTCTTGCTTTTGCTTGTTCCTCTTCTTGAACCTTTATTGCTAACTCCTCATCTACACTCATTTGTACTTAAACCCTCTTTTTGAGTTTCTTTGGAGGCTCAGGTTCTTACATAATGGCCTTTCCTTTATCCTTTGCCTTTGATGCACTCCTCCTAATATATACTAGTGCTGCAGCAGCAGTACTAACATCATAGGTGGCAGTACTAACTTCTGCACTAGCAGTACTAACTGGTACATCAGCATTAGTACACATTTTCCTTCACATTTTTCACTTCCACTTTCTAAGGTCTTCCAATAAGTTCAATAGAGTTTTTTCTGTCTTCTTCTAGGAGTAGCTCTCGTAATCCAACACTATTCTTCTTGTGAGTCTCTACATCCTCCTAAAACCATGAAGTTCCTTCATCCTGTACCAAAGAAATAGAAATAGTTGGATATGTATCAATCTGGGCTATCTTCCTCCCCTGCTTGGAAGGATCCTCTGCAGCATCTTCATCTTCTGAGAGAACAATCCTAGCCCTTCTCCTTGCTTTGTTAGACCTGACTTGTTTCTCCAATTTCTTCACTTTTAAGACCAACTTAGTAAGAGCAGTAGTATAAGTCTTCTTAGTCTGCTTCAAGTCTTCCTCCACATCCACAACCCTGTTTGACAATTTGGTAACCAATTCCATTAATTCATCATGTTTCAGTCTGCCCTCGTCACTTCCAGGGGTGTGACCTATTAGGAGAGGTAAATCATGGGCATGGTAGTAGTCTCCTCTGTCTCATGTATGGTTTGGATAGATGGTGGTGTGGTTAGGGTACTGGATGTTGTGTGATGGGATGACAAGGATGGTGAAGATGTTATTCTTGAGGAGAGTAGATAAGATGTTATCTTGAGCTGAACTAGCATAGTACTAAATAACTGGTAATGACTGACCTACCCCAGAGTAAACCTTGGATGCTCTCTCTCATGTTTTAAATATAGTTTATTGTGGTAAGGGTACGGGAGTGGAAATAAGGATTCTGGCAATGAGGACAAAGTAGTGATTTGTTTTATGTTTAAAAGTATTTAGATGAACCTTCGGATACATCAAAATTTTTATGTGTGCTTTTCCCAAATTCTTTTCTCGACCATGGAAGTGGCATCAAAGATAAATTTTAAAGAAGTTAAAAATCATGTTTGTTACCAGCATAAATAGCATAGCAATGTTACAAACTTAAATTGATCCCGAACATTCCCTTTTTAGAACTCAACAATGGAGTATTGTATGAATGAAAAACTTCAACTGAGGGGAAAAATGTCCTTAGTAGGAAAGTTAAACCTATCAGAAGTTATAAGCATACACCCTATAGCTGTCAGCTGCCTCAAAAAATTTCTAGCATTAGGAAGATGAAGTAAAGGAAAGCACGTTCCAGAATCTTTAGAGTGAGATGTCTTCTAATGGAGGCTTCAGTGATAATCTTATCTCTTCCATCAATAGTAGCAGTGATAGCACGAACCTTATCCTCAGTTGTGCTCAAAGCAGCAGTTTGCCAAAAAATTTCAATGAGAGAGATATATAGGGTTAGACATTCAGTAAGAGCATAATAGATGTGGCTTGAAGTGAGAAAATCAATGATTTCATGAAAGCCCTCGCTGCCTTCTGACTTTACTAAGTATGCCACTATATTATGCTTGTCGCAAAACTCCAAATTCGCCATTTGATGAAATAACAAAGTTGATTAAAGGATCTGGGATTTTGGTTTGTATAGAGAGTGTAAGGATTTGTAGAGGTAATTGAAATATGAGAGAGCGTTTTTTAACAGAATGTAATGACCGACTGAAAAGATTTGAACTTATCTTGAAGAAATCTTTTGATTTTATAGAAAGATCACGAATTCTCTAATTAGTTAAACCCTATAAGCTAAGTAGTTAGCGAAAATATCTCAATGGCTCTTTAATTAATGAAACTCTGTTATGCTACCAACAGTACTAACGGTCACCTAGCAGTACTAAGCTTGGTCTAGCAGTACTAACTTGAAGCCTAACCGTACTAACTTCGTCCAGCAGTAGTAAGATATACCTAGCAGTACTAACTTAATATTGGCTGTATTAAGTTGAGGCCTAGCAGTATTAACTCCAATCTTGATCCAACAAACATTTCCATCACCAATGTCAATTCTCACATTCTCTCTTTATGTTTTTATGCTCACACATTATCTCTTAATTCTTTTACTCACCAATGCACTCTTTCTGTTTTTAAGCACACATCTCTCTTTCTGTTTTTGGCTCACAACATCTCTCTTTTCTTTTATGCTCACAAATTCAAACAATATTGTACAATGTGCCATCAATTCCATAAGTTGCATACTGTCCTCCCCACTTCCAAATGTGTTAACTTTTGAGAGAGGTGGATCATTGAACTGTTTAGATGTAGTCTCAAACCTAGTTTGAACATATACATCCCCTAATATGGTATCTTGACACCTGGGACCACTACCTGAACCAATTCCCTAAGAACTTGGCTTATTAAGTGTTGCCATGGATTGTGTCTTAGTTTATGTTACCACTGTCCTGCTCTGCTTCTAAGCTAGAAGCAGTAGTGGCAGCCCTTTCCGTTCTGTCACCCAACTCCTTATGGACAACCTCATCACTAACCTTTTTTAGGGGGACCACTAGACTGAGGTATCTTAGAGTCCTGACCTATTTGATTTGCCTAGGTGTTGGACACATCACATACTTGTGCTTGATATTACATGTCTTTTCATCAGATTAGGACAACTTAATCCTCCCCTTAATTCAATACCAGATACTTCAATATGCTTATCCTGCAAATGTTAGTCCAAAACAAAAAAGACACACTCCAAAGTCTTTTCTTGTTTAGCAGTTTTAATTATGACTAACAATTTTAACCAACAGTCTTAGTAAAACCTAGCAAACCAATTAATACTAGGCAGTATTAACATTTACCTTAGCAGTTTTAACTCTGTATTTAATAATTATACAACAACATGCCTCTATTCATCACAAGCACACTAGAAAAGACTAGATAGACATGTGAGAATTCATGAGGATCCATATTTATGCATAACCCATGAATAAAAATTAAGAACTATTAAGTCTCAGAGATTAAGTAATCCAATGCTAGCAATTAGAAGATCTGCAACATTTTGGTCTGTGTGAATCTTGATCACTTGTATCAACTTCTTCTCATATGAATCTCTGATAAAATGGTGCCTTATCTCTATGTGCTTGGTTTTTAGGTGGAGACACTGGATTACTTCACACACAGATGTACTTTCATTATCAATGTAGATTTTGGTGTTCATGAAATTGAATCCAAGGTCAAGCATCTGATTTTGGATCCATAACACCTGTCTACAGCAGTTAGCAGCAGCAACATATTCTGCTTTAGTTGTTGAGTTGGCTACTATTGTCTGCTTCTTACATTGCCATGAAATCAATCTCTTGCCAAGAAATTGACAACCTCCTGTTGTGGATTTCCTGTCAAGACTAGCTCTAGCATAGTCATTATCCAAAAAAGCTTCCAAGTCGAATGGTGAATCTCTAGGATACCAAAGGCCCAATTTAGGTTGGCCTTTTAAGTATCTAAAGATCCTCTTCACAACATTAAGGTGTGAAGTCTTTGGAGTAACTTGGAACCTTGCACAAGCACAAACAACAAACATTATGTCTGGTCTAGAAGCTGTTAAGTACATCAATGATCCAATCATTGATCTATATAAGTGAACATCCACATCCTCAGCTTCTTCATCTTTTATCAATGCCTTGTTTGTCTCCATTGGAGTGCTTGCTGTCTTTACTGAGGCAAAATCAAACTTTTTCAAAATCTCAGCCACATATTTATCTTGGCTAATAAAGATCCCATCACTCTTCTGTTTAACCTGAAGTCCCAAAAAGAAAGAAAGTTCTCCCATAGAACTCATTTGGAACTTATCATGCATCAGTGTTTCAAATTCATTACTCATCTGTTTCTTGGTTGATCCAAAGATGATATCATCAACATAAACCTGTACTAGCAGGATATCATCTTTATGTCTTTTAATGAACAATGTTTTATCAATTTGACCCCTGTGAAAACCATTGTCCAGCAAATAAGTTGACAATGTCTCATACCATGCTCTTGGGGCCTGATGTAGTCCATAGAGAGCCTTTTCTACCTTGTAAACTTTATCTGGAAAGTGTGGATCTTCAAAACCAGGAGGTTGACAGACATACACCTCCTCTTCTATCTTTCCATATAGAAAAGCACTCTTCACATCCATTTGGTAGACTATAAAATCTTTGAAGGAAGCATAAGCCAGAAATAATCTTATGGCTTCAATCCTTGCAACTGGTGCAAAGTCTTCATTATAATCTATACCTTCCTCTTGAGTATGACACTGAGCAACCAGTCTAGCTTTGTTCTTCACCACTATGTCTCTTTCATCCTTCTTGTTTCTTAAAACCCATTTAGTACCAATTTCCCATTTGTCTCTAGGTAAATCAACTAAGGTCTAAACTTTTAGCAATTTAAATTGTAGAAGCTCATCCTGCATTGCTTCCGCCTAGCTTGGATCTTTTAAGGCTTGAACTGGTTTCTTGGGTTCCATTTAAGATAAGAAACAAGCAAACAGCCAATTTTGAAAATCTTTATGATTTGTTCTCCTAAGCTTGTGAACTGAGGAAAATAAACCATGTTCTTCATTTATCTTGGTCATGTGTCTTATCTGTACAGGTGTTTTTAGACTTCTAATTACTTGATCTTCAGGATGATCTTTATGAAATTTAGTGAAAGAAGTATCAGGGACTAAATAAGATGAAATTACATTATTTATATCAACCTCTTCTTCCAAATCTTCATCATCATAAGCATTTCCAAAGATGTCAGTGTTATCCATTAAAGACACATTTGGAACAGATGGAAGGGTAAATGCATTTTTGAAAGGAGAAAATCTTTCAAAAAGTTGTTCTTCAGATTCATTAGCAGTACTAACAGAAGGTCCAGCAGTATTAACTGGTGGTGATGGACCAGCAGTATCAATTGATGGTCCAGCAGTACTAACAGGTGTACTAACAGTATTAATACCATTAGTATTGTTAGAGTGTTCAGTCTGCATTTCCCTTTGATTTATCCTTTCTGACTCACTTCTTGCTACTTGATCATGCTTCCCATTTTTATCTGAGCTTCATTTTCATCTACTTTTGTAGGCTTCATTCCAGCATCGCCTTTACAATCCTTAGAACCTTAAGAAGTTAAAGGATCAGTTGTGCACAAAGGTATTAGGATGTACTCTTGTTCAGGTTCTTTTTCCTTTTGAGCTTGACCTACAACAATGTTATCTTTGGTTCCTGCAATACCATTAGTTTTGTTCCCTGCAGCAACTGGCACATAGTTCATAGATATTGTCAAGGAATCAATATCAAAAAGCCAGTCTGGTCCATTTCCTTTCACATTAGTTGTATTTTCAAGAAATCTAATGTTTAAGGTTTCTTCAACTATCCTGGTCCTCTTGTTAAATACTCTCATAGCTTTACTAACCACAGAATACCCAACAAAATATCCCTCATCAGCTTTACCATCAAACTTGCCTAGATGATCCCTGGTATTTAAGATGGTAACAGGATACCTAAAGGGTTTCATGAAATCTATCAGTGGAGGTCTTCCATGAATAAGTTCATAAGGTGTCTTGTTATGAGGCTTAATGACTAAGACCCTATTTAGCACATAGCAAGCAGTATTAACTGCTTCAGCCCAAAAGGTGGTTGGCAACTTAGAGTCTACTAACATAGTTCTTGCAGCCTCTATTAGTGTTCTATTCTTCCTCTTAGCAACACCATTTTGCTGAGGAGTCCTAGCCATACTGAATTCCCTCTTAATCCCCTTCATTTCACAAAACTGGTTCATTATACTATTCTTAAACTCAGTTCCATTGTCACTCCTGGTAACTTTTACTTTATGATCTAGTTGATTTTCTATTTCTGTTATGAAGGTCTTTAGTATCCCACTAGTCTCATCCTTAGTGGCCAAAAAGAATACCCAAGAAAATCTACTAAAGTCATCAGTGACTACTAGGCAATAGGACTTTTTCATTAAACTTTTAACATTTGTAGGACCAAATAAGTCCATATGAAGCATATGTAAGGGTTTGCTGATTGAGTTCACAAGCTTGGTCTTATAGGAGGCTTTGTGTTGCTTTCCTTTTTGACAGGCAACACAAGAATGATCATTTTCATAAATCTTTGAAGGTAAACCTTTTACAAGTTTCCATCACAATTTTATTCAATGTTTTAAAATAAATGGTGCCCAAAGCCTCCTGTACCATGTATTTGGATTCATCTAATTTGTGGGCGGCCTTAGCAATGAGACAAGTTAAACCTCCAGTGGGAACAACACTCTTTAGGTCAACACTGTAAATGTTGTCCTTTCTTGGAACTCTCAGCAATACTTGACTTTCATCAAGTAGCTTAAAGTTAGAAGATAAGACAAGACACTCAGTGTCAGTAAAAAGAACATTGTTCTTTTTGTCACAGATTTGTGACACACTGAACAGATTATACTTAAGCTCCTTACAAAAGTACACATCATCAAAATCCAGTGATCCTGTTTTGATTTTACCTTTTCCAGAAATTCTTCCTTTACCATCACCAAAGGAAACAAATCCACCATCATAATCTTCATATTCATCAAGATAGCACTTGTTTCCTGTCATGTGCCTGGAACAACCACTGTCAATAACTCCTTTTTCTTTGTACTCCTTCTGTTGTGGGTTGCCCTGCACATAAAATAAGAGAATTAGACTCTTTTGGGGATCCAAGCCATTATTGACTTGGATCTGCCTCGTGCATCAATGTAAGAATATTTCTTGAATGTAGTTGATGCACTGCTGTTTTTGGCTTTCCAAACCCAGCATGCTGAGGCCTTAACAGCATTAGCCCCTTTTCCCTTATTTTCACTTACTACTGCTCTATCCCTAGCAGTAGTATGTTTTACCCTGGCAGTATTAACATTTGTGTTGATAATACTGTTCTTGTTTGCAAAATGTCTGTTAAAAGGCCTTGAACTTTGTGAATATCCTCTTTTGAAAGCATTTGTTTTTGTTCTAGGATGGTTCACAATTGGTTTTGAGGCAGCAATATTAACTGATCTGACAGTATTAACTGCTTTTGTGTTAGCAGTATTAACTGGTCTGACAGTATTAACTGCTTTTGTGTTAGCAGTATTAACTGGTCTGACAGTATTAACTGCTTTTGTGTTAGCAGTATTAACTGGTCTGACAGTATTAACTGTTGCACCAGCAGTACTAAGTTTCCCTGACTTAGTTAAAACTGCTTGTGGAACAAAACTTCTTTTGGGGTGTGGGTGAGTCATTTTATTAGTAAAGTTCTTGTAATTTACCCTTCTTGGGTTGTTCCATACTGGCCTTACAACCTTTTTATCACACAAATAATGTGGATGCTCAAAACTACCACAAACATAACAAGCTTTACTAGTCATTTTAAAATCACTTCCTAGTCTTTGGGACATAAGATTGTTCCAATTTCTTTGGTTCCCTCTAGGATGGTGTTTGTTTTTTAGGAGCATCTATTTCCTTAACAGTCTTAACAGATTTTATCTTTTCAGTGCTAGGTCTAATAGTATAATCTATCTCACTTTCATCATCAGAGTTCCAATCCTCAATGATTGGAGCACTAGTGTTGTTCATTCTAACAACATTGGATTCAACTGTGTTGGAAACACCCTTATTTTCAACTGTTTTATCATTACAAGGTGTAACAACAGTAGTAACATCCAAATTTTCACTTTCAACTATTTCATCTATAAATGTTAGATCAGGTTTGCGAGGTATGAAATTCCCTGACAGAGGTGGGGGAACATATTGATATCCCTTATCTGATCCAGACTTAGCAGTTAAATTTACAAAACTTTCTAATGCAGGAGAAGCTGCAGTAGCTGCATCATATCCTAGTCCTGTTTTAAACTTGTCAATTACTTGACTTTCCAGTATGTTATTTAAAGACTTGGATGAATTTTAAAATTCTCTAATGTTTGTTTTAACTGATCTCTTTCTTTTTCTGCTTTTTCTAAATTTATTTTGTATTCATTTAAGGCATTATCTCTTAGTCTAACTTCAAGTTTTAAAACATTTATGCTCTCTTCAAACACAACCTCATTTTTCTTTTAGTGAGATAGTCTAGCTTCTACTGATTCTAAACCTGCTTTATAAGATACTAAATTAAATTGAGACTTTTTGTAATCAGAAGACAAACTATCATATTGTTATTTAAGAGTAGCATAAGCTTTTACACAAGTTTTAGAACAAGAATCTACCTTAGAATCTGAAATAGAAGAACTTCCTGAAGATGTAAATGCCATCAATGCATGGTTTGTAGGTTGCTCTTCTTCAGCTTGGTAGCTCCAATCATATCCTCCAATTCCATCTTGAGCTATCAATGCATTCTGAGTAGGAGACTCTATTGGGACAATTCTTGAATTATTATTTCTTCCTTTGTTCTCCTGATTTCTTGGAAACCTACATTCTCTTGCAAAGTGTCCATGTTTATGACCATTGTAACATTCTACTTTTGACTTGTCAAAACTAACTCTTTGACCATTTATGTCTAGCTTCCTCCATGTTCTCTTGATAAACCTTCTTGCTCTGATTGTCAGCATGGCCATCTCCCATTGAAGATCAATTTCTTCCAGATCATCAGGATGAAGTTGTTCCAGATCTTCTTGAGCAAGTTGAGGAGAGTTGGTTTGACTTGTAAGGAAAGCATATATCACAACATCACAAAGATTATATAGAGATGTAGATTTAACACCATTACCTTGAGTATGAGTAATACTTACTCCATGAGTAGTATTATCTATTTTGTTAGTGCTGTTGGTGTTGTTAGTGCTGTTAGAGACAAAGGCCACATTCTGTGAATTTTGACTTGTGCTTGATGAACCTGTAAGTTCAGGTTCATATATCTTCAAGTTATTATACAAGTCATCCAAGCTGATGGTTTCAATTTCCACCTTGTTCCTCCAGATTAAAGCATGAGTCTTCCATTTAGATAGAAGACTTCTCAAGAGCTTTAGTGTAGGATCCCGATTAACACTTCATAACATATAATCGATCACGAATTTGAACTAGAAATGAGATGAGGAATTGAGTTGTTTTTAGAGAGAGAAAGAAGAGAGAGAGATGAGAGAGTTTTAGAAATGAAAAATATTTTATTTAGATATTTTGAACAACTAACTTTTCCAAGTGGAAAAGTTCCTTATATACCCCGACACTTAAAAGTGACGCGCGAGATATTTAACTAGGACCCGGGCTCAGGTTTTGCTTGGGATTAAACCCAAAACATATACAATATTAGATTATCTATCGAGCCCGATTCCCGATATTATCCTATTACAACATTAACTAATTGATTGACCGAGACTTAAATACATAATGAACGAACTTCCAGCTCGACTCAATATTTTGAGGCTAACAATCTCCCATGAAGTGAGTTTATTGATGACACTCCTTTATGAGATAATGAGATTGCTTTTGTCATTTAAGATCATGTGGTCTTGGTCTTTCTTTTTGTTCTTTATTGTAGGTTTGTTCCTTCATGCTTTGCGATCTTTACTTTCGTCCTTTTGTCATTGTCTTTATTGTCTATGCCATATTGCGATCTTGTGTCTTTTACCAACATTCTCATACTATGCTTTATCTTGAAAGCTTCAAATCAGAGTTAGCGGAAGTCTTTGTCTTTACATCTTGAGCTTTCATGATAGATTATCTTTGTAGAATAAGCAGGTAATATTGATATGGTCAGGGAATCGGACTTATTAGTGTTGAGTGGGAAACCGTCACCACACCGTTTTAAAACCTGCAGTTTTACGTTAGTGATAATCAAGAAAATTTGATCTTAAAATCAATCGACGTGTTACTTGTAAAAGCGTTTTTGTAACCCAATCATGAGTTTATTTAAATCTTTTTATTCAAATTCATCAACCGTCAATTCATTTTACTGGACCCAATCGAGTATCCATTGTCACAAGTGTTGATTCATATAGAATCTCGCAAGTCAACCCTACCAAGAGCTTGTCTTGGATGCTAGCTCAGCAGGATTTACATCTCATTGAGAATACATTAGTATCACTCGGATGTTGTGGCAAGTTATTTTTTTTTTTAAATATTACAATGATATTGCATATACTCGTGATAACACCTTGTGAACTGATGATGTTCAACAAGAAAGATATAGACTGTGTCCTAAGAACGACGAATTTGATTGACTCTCTTGGGACAATGATTATAGACCTCATAGACTCGATTATGCTTTTGGTTAGTACCCGAGGCTGGAGCAGATTGTTGCACAGACTAATTAATATCAACAATCTCGGAGTGAGAATGTCAATAGAATTAACCGTGTGTATTCTGCATGACAAATGAGACAATTTTCTGTTGAGAGAACCCCTGAATGGCTGAGAAGGGTTATGCATTGCATCACTGGTCCATGATGTCGTTTTCAAATGTCAGCAAATCAACTGTGATTCTGACAGCTAGTTATTTGACCCGATTCTGCCAAGAGTTTGTGTAGAGGGCTTCTTTGTTTAGGACCCTTAATCCATACATTTCTTTTAAATATTCTTCAACGCCTTCAATGTTACCCAGACGTCATTACTACACCATGTATATGATTGGTCCAGAGTTCACTCAATCATAAGTCGGCAATTATTCCCATAATACATTCATCTCCAATCATACTCTAAGGTACTGCTATTTCTAACTTTGGATTATCCTTGGGTAGAATCCTCACGGTTCTGGTTGGTTCATAGGATTGGATTTCCTAACCTAACACCTTATGACTTCAGAATCGATCTTGAATTAAGATGTTGTTTAGTGGTATAAGAATCGAACCATAAAACCTTTTTCTTACTGTTTCAAAACAAATTGATTCGAATAGATCATATTTAATACATTTTCTCCCCTTATTTTAAATAATACACACTTAGGTTTTTTGAAAATACCTTGTATTCTAAAATATGTCTTGAAAATTAAATGGGAGAAAATATTATCTAACAGCATGAATGGTTGAAACATTTTGATTATGTTTTTGGATACATAAGCATTGTCTTGTTGTTGTATCCAAGAACATTAAAACTTTGTTATTCTTTTTTTCCCGAAAACAAACTCTCCCCTCAAAGAAGACCAATTGAAAATTGTTTGTCTTTTGGAAACATTGTGAGGTTGGAGTGTTGAACACAATCAATTTTGAAAGATATATGAATTGTCCATGGAGGAATTCTTGAAAAAATCGTGTTCAACGTTTGGAAAAACCAAATGTTTTAGAGACTTCTCTCCTAACCTATGGGTAAGCGCACTGATACGTACACTAATCCTTTTCTTGATCTAACAACATTGAATAGCTTGATAGAACAGTCTCAAACGAGAAACGTTAAACTTCTCAGTATGAGGATTAAGTTATAAAACCTTCTTTTTAATTGAAGTCCGGGTTAATCGTACTGATTATTTGCACATCAGCCATCTAGAAAATTAGAAATGACACTTTTTAAAACTAATTTGCAACTCTCGCTTCAGAACTTCATTACAACACGCCGTGTCAATGGTTAATGCGAACATTTCTACGCACGTAAATGTTAATCGATTCCAAGAAAGACATGTCGAGAAGAATATTTTTGGGAAATTTTTGATTTTCTAATTATGTATTTTCATTTTGAAGTTTATATTTTTTTGTATTGTTTGTTTTTCTAAAAATATGTACATGGAGATGTTTGATGATGATATCACGCATACTTGTTTGTTCAGAAACCATCCAATTTCCGCTGGAGTCAAACATCTCATACGCAATCCTTCTGACACGATACTTAAACTGTTCTCAGGAAGGGATTTTGTAAACATGTCAGAACTAAATGTATTAGTTCGATCAAAAAATAATTACCATTATACCATTTTCAACCTGTTTCCTTTATAAGTGATACCGAGATATTTGGACCGTGCTTTGTCTTTAATGGCTGCAGCCGGTTTGTATGTGATATGGCTATTGGCTACTGAGAGTCGTAATACACACGATATTGTATTGTATTTGAAGCCATAAACTTGAAGTTGTGTCCTCATCCACATACTTGAGCACACAACTTGGCATGATAACGCCATGTACTCTGCTCTATCCTCTGCTGCTGAAGACATTGCAGTGCAGTTTTTTTTTCTTTGACATCCACTTACAAGTTTATCACCAAGGTAACTATAATCCCTCCAAAGTTGCTCATTGTGGTCCGAGTAATCAAGGCATCCGGCATGATCAGTGTCCTAAAATGCTGTTAGTTCAAAGCCACAATCCTTTGGATACCAGAGTCCCATGTTAATGGTACCCTTTAGGTATTTAAAGATTCTTAAACCTCCTTGAGGTGCTTTTGAGTTGATCAAGCGTGATAAGCACATAGCATACTGCTTGCTCTAAGTCTTGGTCTACTGAGATTGTCAAGTACAAGAGTGACCTGATTTTCTATGATAATCAGATTGGTCCACGGGTTCTCCACTCAATTCTACATCTAGTTTGGTTTTGGAGCTAATGTTGTACCAATGAAGTGACATTTGGCCATATTATGCTTTTTCAGAATTTCTAAAAGCTACTTGGGCCGATTGATAAAAATACCTTGGGACTGGTGGATCTAAGTTCTTAAAAAGAATTTCATCTCCCCATTAAAGACATTTCAAAATCTACAAGTGCATTAACTTTCAAATCCTTGAATATTTTGGGTTTTGTAGAACCAAAAATTTATTTCATCAACATAAATCTCTGCATAATTAGAATATCCTCCCCTTTATTTTTATCTAGAAAATAAAGTTGGTGAGTCAATTATACCTTTCGTAAAGGCCTCTTAGACATTAGGAAGTTTGGATAGTTTATTAAAATCAGGCTCTTAGAACTTGCTTTAATCCATACAAAATCTTTCTTAGTAGGTAGACTTTTTTTGGATGTTCTGGATCAATGAACCCTTCCGGCTGAGCAACCAAACCTCTTCCTTTCAGTGAAACGCATTATAAGAAATTCTGTTTTCACACGTCCACACTGATAGATTGGAAAAAATTGTGTGCTGGCGTGGGCAACAAAAATCCGAACTGCTTCCAAGCGAGCCACTGGAGTAAATGATTCTTCTAAATTCCATACCCTCTTCCCTGAGCATAACTTTAGGCAACAAGTCGTGCTTGTTGCGAATTACATTCTGTATGTCATACCTTCTAGTTCTGACCATAATCACTTTACTTAATAATCATCTGCCAAATGGTTTTTTTCGGACTAGTAGTTCCCAGACCTTTAGTCACGAACGATGAAGTTTCATCCTGCCATTGCTCGATCCATGCAGAATCAGCCAATTGCCTCCTTAATGTATCTTCGTTTCAACAATACTCTCCGTGAGCGCTGAACAATATATCATTCAGGATCTGTGGCAAGCTGTCATGCTTGTTTGAACTGCATGGTTGGATTCCAAACGAACCTTGATCTAATGATGATCTCTGGTCCATACGTAATTTTACTTTGTGGTTGAAATGAATGCACATCGGTATTATCAATGTTGCGTGAGGAAGACTCACCAATTTCTTGTATGGAAGACTCACCAATTTCTTATACCCGTGTACAAAAAGGATTAAAAAAGTCGATCTTGGGTGAGAACGCTGCATTCGAGGCTTGATCATTGTTTTGTTTTCCTCAAGCGAGACATGTGTTGGGAATTTAATATTATTCAAGTATATGACTAAGAGAAATTCTAACCCTTGTTGATGTTGAATCGGCTTTTCTGCTGTAGGAACAACATTTTATCTTTTGGGGGCAACGGGCAGAGTCTTATAATTTGACGCCTTTTGTCCTTGAGGAACGAGGCCTGAAGAGACATTTTCGATAGACATCTCTTGTCGTTGTGGTGCGAGGTCTGAACTGTTGTAATCAGACATCATTGCCATTGACGACCGAGGCTTGAACTGCTGTGTTCAAACGTCATTATGTTGATCATCAGATCAAAATTCCTTGAAGCCCTATTTTCTAAGATATCTGTCTTTTCCGCAACCAAACTCTGAGTCCTTCCTTTATAGGATTGAACGATGTACCTGTACTTAAGAGAGTACCTGCACTAACATCAAGAGCTTGTTCGCTTTCACATTGGTTAGTGATATCTTCTTTTGAACCATTTGGGGGTTCACTGTCAACCTTTGTTGTGCTAGAGGTGAATATCTTTCCGGTTGGAACCCATCTAAGACAAACAGTCTTGAGAATTCTACCCGTTGGTTGCCACCTAAGACAAGATCTAGGACTTGTTGTTTTCTCATGCACAGTGGAAGTCCTTTTTATTGAAAACCTATGTCCTGTTGGGATCTGTCTATTTGGTTTCGTTGTAACCCTTATTTGCTCTACGGGTTTGTTTCTGTTCGTTGTATTATTGGATAGAACCTTAGCACGCGAGTTGACTTCTTTCAGGAATTTTGTAACACAAGAATCATGATTTGCATTAAAGACACATTTCTGACATGTCGAGAAAACAAAATGTTTAGAGTCAGAAAAATCTAGAGTTCCTAGAGTGTTTTTGTGTCTCTTTCTTAGCCTCCTCTAGGTAGTGATTATGAACTATGTCATTTGAGCTATACCTAGATGAGCTAGGTGCAATCATGTAATGAGGTTTTGCATGGGCAGATTCTCTTCTCTTAGGTAGATAATGTGTAGTGACTTGTTTTGACAAGTCGTTGTTCACATCAACTTGGGAGGAAAACAGTGGTTTTGAAATTTTAGGTCGTTCAGACTTAAACGCAGTCGGTTGTCTAACAACTGATTAGTTTTTGTGTGGTTGTAAAACTGGTTTCCCCAAGATTGATGGTTTTGCAAACTTAGTATTCACACTATTTCCTGTTAGTTTCCTTAACTCATTTTTTAATGCTGCAATTGCAAACCCCTTTTTCTGAATCTGAGCTAGTACATCAACATTTTCATTAGACTTGTTGTTCAGTTGTGCCATTAAAGAGTCATTCTGGTCTTTGGTCTGAACTCGCATCCTTTTGATAGAATCAAAAAGATCTTTATAAGTATGTTTTAAGTGCTCTTTTTCCTTATGTAACTGCTCATTCTCTGCAAGTAATTTAGCCACACTATGTTCCAATTCGATGTTTATTGTTTCAGTTACATCGATGTCATTTTTAACTTTGGCTTCATTACTTTTCTCTTTTAAAAATTTACTCTGTTGCCCTGATTTTAAAACATTGTTTTCCATTTGTAGTTCAAGATTAATACAATGTGCTTCGAGTTTTGCAAAATCTTTTTGACACTGGGCAACAGTCTTTTTGAGACAAACATTTTCAGACTCGAGTAATTGATTTGAGAGTTCAGTTGTCCTGTTATCAGTTAATTTAGCAGGCAAAGGACGTATGTCATGACATTGTTCAGCATTCTGGTCAACCTCTCCTTCATTATTGAATTCAGGTTGCTCAGTATGCTGTTGTCCTGTAGCAAAGATATTGATTTCAGCAGTCGTTTGTACCTCAGCCATTGGCTCTTCATTATATATGGGTCTGATATCTGCATCATCAACATGTGCATCATTCCCTGATCTGCTGCTTGTATCCTGCTCTTTTGATTCTGTCCCATTGCTTTCAATGATAACTGAACTAGCATCCAATGCATTACTCGTATCAGTCTTTTCCTCTGTTGCATCGTCTTTCAATCACCCTGCTCTTATTCTCCAATTTATGCAGCGGAGGCTAGGGGAGGGGCTTGGGTAGCGAAGGTGGTGGGTGGGGAAGGGGCTGGGAGGCTCTTTTCCTCAATCGATTTTTACATAATCCATGTTTTGGATAAAGGTATCACGGAATTCTGGAATATCGAGTCGTGTGTATGCATAGGAAAAGAGTTTAGTGTCATTACAATTTATTCAATAATTCAAATAAATCTTTGCTTGATGAACATCTGAAACTGTGTTCGGAGAACTTTAATAGAGGCCATGGATCCAATCTCTTGAAATTCGTTGTTATCAAGTTGCTTTTGAAGTTGATCCATGTTTAGGAACATCGTGCCTGTGAAAGTCTCTAGATCTTGACAAAAAAGTGTAGTAAATGCGCGTTTGAATCCATCCTCGGTTCGACTTCCTTTTAAGTCGTTGTTTAAAAGACACTTGAGGTGTGAATGAAGTCGTTGAAAAGATACCATGCAATTTTCTTTTGATTTGTCTTAAATTAGTTGCATTTGTTGTATTTCTGAATCTGAACACGAAGATAAGGTATCTTTCTTCTCCATTTTATCGTGAGTTGAAGTGAAAGTTTTGTCGGATCTTAAGTGGATATGATGTGATTGAAGTTGTGGTTGTGTAAGCAATTCACGTTTACGGGATTTTACACGTCTATGATTAAAACCGATAAATGAATTAACAGGATTTTACAAAATCAATAGAAAACCGTGAATGATTTGCTTCGAAGTCAGCGGCCAATGATTTAATTGTATAAAAACAGATAATTTTCTGGCTAGGGTTACAGCAGATTGTTTAAATAGGCTCACCAATCTGAAACGGGCCAAAAAATACAGATGGGCCGTGGCTAGAACAAAACAAGTGTAACACAAAATTCAAAAACTGAAAAATGTCATAATCATTGTAAACGATGGTTTCGGGGCCTTGAAAAAATCCTTAACATGCTAATTGGCCGGTCTATTGCGTGATCCGTCTCGTTTTTCTCTTCGGTTTTGAGAGGTCTGGGCATAAAACGGACTTAGGATCAAATGTTTATGGCTGTTTTACTGAAACACCCTTTTTTCACACATTTTTCTTTTAGTAAACGATGACAATTAGTATCTCGCTGTTTGATAAGCTGGTTTAGCTACTCGCCGTTTAAAAAACTCGACGTTTGAAACTCGCCAGTTAGGAACTCGCCGTTTGCAACTCGCCGTTAGCATACTAGCGTTAGCAACTCGCCGTTAGTACGCGCACGTTTTAGCAACTCGCAGTTAGCCAACTCGAACCGTTTTTAAGCAACTCGCCGTTAGCTACTAGCCGTTTGAAACTGGCCGTTAGCATAGCTCATTAGACACTCGCCGTTAGACAATATCGCCTTAGCAAACTCGCCGTTAGCAACTCGCTGTTTAGCAACTCGCCGTTAGCAACTCGCCGTTAGCAACTCGCTGTTTTTAGCAACTCGCTGTTTTGGTCAACAAACCGCCGTTGACTATTTCCTTAAATCGTGGATCTTGTCCCTTTCCTTACCAAACCGCCATTATGAACACCAAGCTCGTTTTTTTTCAAAATCACTCAAATAAGCATTTAAGCCACGAACCAAAGCTAGGATTTGCAATATTAAGCGTCTCTAAGAAGATTTAACACACAATAACATGTATATCTTTGTAAATCTTCCAATATGAAGCAACTCTCCACGAAGAACACTAACCTTTTAAAGCTTATAATTCGAACTTGGAGCTTGTATAACCCACGAAATTGATACAACCTAGCCTCTTTGATGTGTAGAACAAGTAGAGAACAAGATTAACCAACAAATAAGCCAAATTTTTTTTGAGCCGTGGGGTTTTTTGTCACAATATAAGCCACGAATTTGAGCTTGTTTTACCACACGAATCCACACGTAGCTCTGATGCCAATTGTAGGATCCCGTTAACACTTCACTTCACACAATCAAACACGAAATCGAGATAGAAATGAGAAAGAGAGATTGAGTTGTTTAGAGAGAGAAAGAGGAGAGAGAAATGAGAGAGAAAAGAGAAATGAAAGATTTATTAGAAATGAAACAACTAACTTTTTCTAAAGAAGAAAAAGCTTATATACCCCGTCACGTTAAAGGTACGCGCGGGATATTTAACTAGGACCCGGGCTCGGGTTTTGCTTGGGATTAAACCCAAAACATATACAATATTAGATTATCTATCGAGCCCGATTCCCGATATTATACTATTACAACATTAACTAATTAAAGACCGAAGCTCCATCGTAGAGTGACCGAGCTTCCTTGTTCGACTCAAAAAATTGAGGCTAACAAAGTTCAACTCACTTTCTTTCTCTTTTCTAGTTCGATTCGTGTATGTTATATGTTATGAAGTGTTAAACGGGATCCTAGAATTGGCATCAGAGCTTCAAGGGTGGATTTGTGTTTGATTCTTGTGGTTAATTAGCAAATTTCGTGGCTCATTTTGGTCCTAAATACCCCACGGCTCAAAATTCATTTTTGGGCTTAATTGGCTGGTTAATCATGGTGTTTTTCGTGTGATATAAGCTAAGGATGATACATTGTTACTCCTACAAGTGAAATCTAGCAAAAAGGTTCGAATTTCTTTAAGTGTTCTTCGTGGAGAGTTGCTACTTTTTGGACGATCCACAAAGATATACATGTTATTGTATGTTTAATCATCAAATACCTACTTAGGATTACAAGTATCTAGCTTATTTTCGTGGATAAAAAGCTTATTTGGCTCGATTTTGCTCAAATCGTCCTAGTGTTCTTGGTGGTGAGGGTTGACATTATTTAATTATATCTCTTGCCGGAGGTTTGGACTAGTAGGGGACAAGATCCACGATTTAAGGAAATAGTCAACGGCGGTTTGTTGACCAAAACAGCGAGTTGCTAAAACAGCGAGTTGCTAAAACAGCGAGTTGCTAAAACAGCGAGTTGCTAAACAGCGAGTTGCTAAACAGCGAGTTGCTAAACGGCGAGTTGCTAAACGGCGAGTTGCTAAACGGCGAGTTGCTAAACGGCGAGTTGCTAAACGGCGAGTTATCAAACAGCGAGTTACTAATTGGCAGCGGTTTACTAAGAATTTTTTGTGTGAAGAAAAGGGTTTCAGTAAAACAGCCATAACTTTTGATCCGTAAGTCCGTTTCAGGCCCGTGACCTCTCAAATCAAAGAGAAAAACGTAGCAAGGATCACGCTGGTTTCAATACCTTTAGCTGGTTAAGGATTGTTCGAGGCCCAAAAACATCTTTTACTTTGATTTATTGTATTTTTCAGTTTTTTGGGAATTTGTGTTAGGACTTGTTTTTGTTCTTAGCTAAGGCCCATCTGTATTTTTTGGGCCGTTTCAGTTTGGTGAGCTATTTAAACAAAAGCTTTACTCATAGCAGAAAAAATATTGTTTTTGACTATTAAAAATCATTGGCGCTGATTCCGTATGCAAATCATTCACGGTCTTTCTATTGATTTTGTAAAATCCTGTTAAACTTTTATCGGTTTTAATCATAGATTTGTAAAATCCTGTGAACGTTAATTGCATTCAAAACCACAACTTCAATCAAATCATATCCCACTTAAGGATCCAACCAAATCCTTTAACACTTCATATAATTAACGTTAAAATGGAAACAAAGATACTTCATCTGTTTCGGGTTAATGTTAGAGGAATCAAGATAAGAAACTGCAGATGCAAGAAAAGATTCAGGGATGTCTTACCTGCAGAATCAAGTTTACTGTAAGCCATTGGAACAGGTACTAAACAATGATGAAAAGAATGTGGTTGCCAATAGAAAGACAAAATTATGAGAAACTGCTGCGAATGTGTAATGAGCGTGTTGCGCTTGCATTAATTAATTGCAAATTTAAATCTTGATAATTGAGGAAAACAAAACGATTTTAATGCAATTTTAAGTAAGAAATCGCTTCTTTGACCTTTCAAGAACTGAAGGAGTGCAAAAATACATTGATTGAGACTAGATAGGGCATCTAGGGGAGGATCTAGAAGTCGGGAGAGTTGTCTTTGATTGCACTTCAGACCAAACAGAATGAGCTTGAGAATTACACGGCCATTATTGACCGAACGAGGGATTATAAATATATCAAACAAGGTTAAATGAAACTATAGGAAATATAGCTCGTAAAGACATTGACTCTAAGGGGTTTATAAAACTAAAACCTATGAAATTTAAGTTGTCAAATAGAAACACGATGAGCTTAGTCAAAAAAGAGTATGTTAACTAGGTCACAATTTGAAGTCAACTAAAGCAGAAAAGTAAGTCATTTTAGGATTTAAAGTTAAGGAAGATGAGTTTTGACAAAATGATTGCAATGGACAAAAAAATTAAGTATTTGAATGAAATTCTTTATAACGCAATCAACTTATTAAGACCATTCTATGTTAGCTCCACAATTGAGTAACATATATGGTAGATTCACCTTTGCTTAATCTAAGACCTCAAGATAGCTCAATTTGAAAGCCTGTTTGGATGAGATCCCATTTGATACTTCTGATCCTGGCAAACTGTTTTTGACCCAAGGGAAGAGACAGTGGACTCTTGTAAGGAGAGTAGATCATAGTTGGATAAAGCCAAGTAAACAAATTGATTTACAAATATAAAAACGTCTTTATGAACTTTCTAACCACCATCCAAAACTATCTTGATCTGTTGGGACCGCGCTATTGAAGTTAGGAAGACAATGGGGAGAAAAAAAACGTTTAACAAAAATAAACAAAATTGGTAAAAACGTGTCCTTTCTACCATTTATATCCTTAGTAAAAGTAGAAAACTTGTTAACGAAATGACAACAACTTTCAATATTTTAGAACATTTTGTCAACAAACCGTGGTATAATCTATAAATATTAGTGCATTTTCCTACCCCAACTGCTAAGTCTATGGAAGTGTTTTTTTTTTTTTTTTGTCAAACGTTATTAATGCCTCATTCAAACAAACTATATGAGTCAGCATGTTTTGTTCATGAACTTAAGAGAGGTAATGCATGAGATTTTGAGAGTAGTTAAATCCCTTGATTAAAGGAGATTCACGAACTTGAAATCTGAAAAGGCTGATTTTTCAAACATTTATGATCTAATTCTCGAAGAGTTGTGTGTCTAAAGATGTTACATGTTCGTATTTGCATTCTCTGTCTGATTTAATGTATTACTGTATTACATTGCTTGTTTCTTCAGAAAGATCAAAGAATGTGATGTCTTGCCACAAAAGATGTCGAAAAACAAAATGATCTGTTAACAACGAAGTTCATAATAAGCTTTTAAAGCGTTTTGCTAAACTGAAAAATCACTCGATTTCTTTTACTTTCTTTAACATTGTAAAGAACAGATGAAAAAACAACCTAGTTTGCAAAGAAATTGCTTAAATGTATTTCGAAAAGAACGTGAACAATATCATGAAATACAAGATTTGAAAGCTCAAATGCAAGACAAGAACATAGCAATAAGTGAGTTAAAGAAACTCATCGAGAACTGCAAGGGAAAGTCTGTGGAAACTCAGTTTAATAAACCATCTGTTGTTCGACAACCAAATGCTCAACGAATTCCAAAACCATCAGTTTTAGGAAAACCGACTCCTTTTTCAAATTCTCCTGAAATGAGAAGTTTTCAAACGAAACAGTCGGTTAATAAAACTAATGTGTCGGATGGTTTGTTTAAACAAGTCACTCAACAGAATTTGCCTCAGATTAGAAAACAAGCAGTTCGAAACACCAATGTGATTGCACCTGGCCCCTCTAGGAATTGCCCAAAGCATGTGTCACATCAGTCACCAAGGGAAAAAGTAGGCTCAAATGACATGGTTCATAACTACTACCTAGAGAAAGCTAAGAAAAGTGCACAACTTCAGAAAGACAAAGAAGTGAATGGAAAACCTAGTATGATTGATCCTGCTAGATTACCCAACACTGCTAATGGTTGCAAACCAAAACCTAGGAATTGGCAAGCATCAATGAGTAGTCGGGTTTCAAACAAAGATGTTCACTTAGGAGAACATAGGAAACAAAAGCCTTTCTTGAAGTTCAATGACTTGCAATGTCCTACATGCAAAAAGTGCCTTTACAGTGCAAATCATGATGAATGCGTCTTAGAATACCTCTCAAAGTTAAATCCTCGTGCTTCTGCACAGAATAAGGACGCAAAATCCCATAACACAACAAAGAGATATGTGCCCGTTGAAAAGACAAGTGAATCTAAGAAACCAGAAAGACTGATCCCCAAAGGACATAGGTTTTCACACAAAAAGACTACCACTGTCCCTGAGAAAACAAGGACTCCTAGATCTTGTCTTAGGTGGCAACCAACGGGTAGAATTCTCAAGACTGTTTGTCTTAGGTGGATTCCCACAGGAAAGTTACTCAACTCTTGCACGGGCAAGGTTGACAGTGAACCCACGCATGGTTCAATAGTAGATATCCCTCATATTCATGCATGCAAACAAACTCTGGGTTTAAGTGCAGGTACATCATTCAATGGTCAAAAGCAACAAAGAATTGACTTAAATGCAGATGCACTATACAATGCAAAGCAGGAAAATCTCAGAGTGTGGTTGCTGAAATTACTGATATCTAAGAAACCAGTGCCAGAATGGTTTCACAAAAGATGAGCTACATCAAATGGCGTCTGCTGAAAATAACACTTCAGGCCCCGTTCCTCAATGTTCAAATGACGTTTGAACAACGCAGTTCAAGCCTCGTTCTTCATCAAATGACTTCTGATCATAATAGTTTAGAACTCGGAATTTAAGATCACAACAATGAACAGTCAAGTTCAAAGCTGGTTCCAAAAGTTGTTCCTCTAGCAGTCAAGACAGCTACATCACGGCAAGAGTTGGAATTACTATTCCACCATCATATAGCAATGCTGAGGACAACATGTAGATAAATAGAAAATCAGAAAATCAGAAAATTTCTAAAAAGAATCTTCTCGACATATCTCTTGGAATTGATAACATTTACGTGCTTAGAAGTGTCGATTAACATTGACACGGGTGTGTAAATGAAGTTCGAGCGAGAGTTGCAAATAGTTTCAAAACATGTCATTTCTAATTTTCTAAATGGCTTATGTGCAAATATCAGTACATAACCCGGACTTCAAATAAAGGAAGGTTTATAACTTATCCTCACAACGAGAAAATTAACGTTTCTCGGTCTTGAGCTGTTCTTACAAGACATTCAATGTTTTTAGCTCAAGAAAAAGGAAAGTGTACGTATCAGTTTCAGTGGGGCGGGGGGTGTAGGCTTAACCTGAACGTTAGAAGAGAAGTCCTCTACATTTGGTTTTTCAAAAAAGTGAACTCAATTTTCAAGATTTATACATGAAAATCATAATCTTTTCAAAAATTGTGTGTTCAACAACTCATCCTCACCAGTGTTTTCAAAAGCTACAATATCTCAATTGGTCCTATTTTTGAGGGGGAGTTTTCGATAAAACTACGTTTTAATGTTCTTGGAATACATAACCAACAGACAATCTATGTATTCAAAACATTATCAAAATGTTCCAAACTATTCATGCTGATAATATTTTCTCCCACAGATTTTTCAAGACATATTTTAATCACAAGGTATTTCAAAAACTAAGTGTTTATTATTTAAAATAAGGGGAGAAAATGTAATTAAAATATAATTATTTCGATCATGTGGCTGAAGAAAATGGTTTATGGTTCGATCTTATAAACAACAACATTTTAATTTCACGAGAAATTCTGAAGTCATATGGTGGTTAGGTTAGGAATCCAATCCTAAGATCCACCTGAACCGGGTTATAGGATCTACCAAGGATAATCCAAAGTTACGAATAGCAGTACTTAAGTATGATTAGAGATGAATGTATATGGGAATAATGCCGACTAAGATTGAGTTAACACCGGAACAATCACAACAAGGTGTTAGTAATGAGTCTTGGTAGCATGGAAGGCTGTTGAAGAATTTACAAAGAATTGTATGGATAAAAGGGGTCTAAACAAGAAGCCCTCCACACTAACTATAAGGCAGAAACCGGCGTAAATTACATATGCTGTCAGATATACAAGATGATTGTTGACATTGATAACGACATTCATGGCCCAGTGATGAATGCAAAACCCTTCCCAGCCATTCGGGTTTCTTCTCAACAGAAACTTGTATCATTTGTAAGGAGTAACTCACCGTTATCTATTGACTTCTCATTCGAGATCGTATGATAGTGAATAGGTGGCAATCTGCTCCAGCACTCCGAGTACTAAAACCAAAATGCAATATCGAGTCTAGAGCAAGAAGATCCAATCAAAATTAAGTTTAGGACACATTCAATTTCAAACACTTGTTGAACTCATCAGGTTCACAAGCTGTTATCAAGTGTACTACGCAATATCTTTGTGATATTTGCCAGAACATCCGAGTGATACTAAGGTAATTCACATGAAGATGGCTAATCATGCTTGTCGTAGCATCAAAACAAGTCTTGTAGGTGACTTGCGAGATTCTATATGAATCGAACCTTGTGACATGCTGGGACTATCGTTTTGGTCAGTAAATGAATTGACGGTTGATGAATTTTGATAAAAACATGACACTCTCGATGTGTTACAAAAACTCTTTAACGAGTGACACGTCGATTGATTTTCAAATCAATTTTCTCGTTTATCACTAACGTAAACCTGCAGGTCAAACGGTGGTAACGGAAACCTCAATCCCATTCAAATGCTCAATCTACGAAGACATACTATCTAGAAAGCTCAAGATTTAAAGACAAAGACTTCCGCAAACTCTGATTTGAAGCTTTCAAGATAATGCAAAAGTATGAGCATGTTGGTCAAAGACATAAGATCGCAAGATGGCAAAGACGATAAAGACAATGACAAAGGCTCAAAGTAAAGATCGCAAAGCATGAAGGAACAAGTTTACAACAAAGAACAAAGAGAAAGACCAAGACCACATGAGCTTAACGACAAAAGCAATCTCATTATCTCATGAAGGAGTGTCATCATTGAACTCACTTTTGGGGAGTTTGTTAGCCTCAAAAATTGGGTCGAACATGTAGTTCGTTCATTATGTATTACTTGTCTCGGTCATTTATTTGTTAATGTTGTAATAGTATATTATGTAGGAAATCAGGCTAGCTAGTTAATCGTATTTTTGTATTATGTTTCGGGTTTAATCACAAGCAAAAACCCAAGCCGGGGCCTAGTTAAAGATTTCACCGCACGTCATTTAACGCGACGGGGTATATAAACTCTTTTCTATTTAGAAAAGACTTAGTTGTTCATTTTTAATATCTTTTCCTTTTCCATAATTCTCTCATCTCTCTCTCTCTCTCTCTCTCTCTCTCTCTCTCTCTCTCTCTCTCTAAAACAACTCACATCTTTCTTTTCTCGTTCGATTCGTGTATTGATTTATAATGTTATAGACAGTGATTACGGGATACTACAAATCTCCTATATAAACCAGCAGTAGTAAGTGCTTCAAAGTCTTAAGTTTGTACAGGCAGTACTAACTTACTCTAGTGTTTTACTGAACTGATTTCAGTACTCGGCAGTTGTTAATCTTGGACAATACGACACTGTTTTCTTCTAGCAGTACTAACTGTTGGCTTAGCAGTACCATAATCATCCGTTGGGCTGTATAACACTGAAGTGTTTAATTCTCAACAATCCCCCCTAAACTTGTGATTTACCTCCAAGTCATCAAGTTTCTTGAATTAAACCTTCATTTTCTTTGTTGAGATGGATTCTTCAAACACTTCATTTTTCTTGGTCCTTTTCAGCTTTTGCTAAAACTCTTCTTGGATTCTTCTTTTCTTTTGTTCGCACTTGCCTCCCCTGAGAATTGTGCATCCTTTGAACAAAAGTATCTTTATTAATATGAGATTGTTCATATCCTACCCTGTTTTGGGAAGGATCCTCAATTCATCTTCTTATGGGAACCCAAGCTATCAAAGAATTGAATCGTAAATTTGTACTTCAATGTAATCCAATCTTTTCAAAGTAAACTGATGCCAAAAAAAAAAAAACAAAAAAAAAATTGATGTTTTGGATTACATGATCTAACCACTCTGTTCTTTGGAATCCAGAACAACATGCTGTTGGCTTTTAACAGCATTAAACCTATTCCTCTTGACAGCATTATATGCAGCCTTTGGCTTAGCGGCATTAACTGTTTTTCTCCCAGACCTCATCAAAATAGCTTGTGGAATCATATTTCCTTTTGGATTGGGGCGAGTTATTCTTGTTGAATAGTGATGATTCACCCTCTTTGAGTTGTTCCATACTGGTTTAACCTGTTTTTGATCATTAACATGTCTCTTGTGTTTACAGGTATACTGCAGGTGTTCAAAACATCCACATACATAGCAGGCTCTCTTGATCATCACAAAGTCACTCCCTAGTTGATGGGACTTCTTATTATTCCAATTTCTTTGATTCCCTCTAGGTTTTTGTGATCTGTACATCTCAGCATACTTCACAGATTTCCTAACTGGTTTTTCTTGTTGTTTAGGTCGAACAAACTCTATCTTAGCAGCTATAGGAATAACAGTTTTCTTTTTCAGGCTTTAGGCTTAGTCTCATATTGGTTCCTCCTTCATCTGACACCCAATCCTCAATAACTGGGGCACCTGGAGTTTTCTTAATCTCTTTAGAGGATTTTTCACATACACTCTTATCAACCTTTACACCATAGCCTACAAATTCAGGCTCTTTAAACTTCTTAATGCCAGAGTAAGATAAATCAATGGTAGGAGGTGCAAATAGGATTGTAAGTGGAGGAGGAACAACATTGTACCCCAAACCCTTCTTATGATTATCTACTAGTTGACTTCCTATCACTTTATCTAAACTCCTAGTGGCATTATCATAGTTGTTAATTTTAAGCAGATTATCCTCCTTTTCTTTCTAAAGTTTCTCTATAATTTTCTTAAGAGTAATAATCTCTGCTTCATTGAATGAGGCATCACTTTTTAGTACAGCAATTTGATCACAAAGCATACCTTCATTTTTCTTGTAAAAGACCAATTGTTCTTCTACTAAAGCTAAACCTTTTTTATAGCTATATAAATCAGATTCAGACTTATTAAACTCTATTCTCAACTTATCATACTGAGTTTTAAGAGTTTCATGGTTTTTCAGACATGTTTTTGAACAAGTTTTTACCTCAGAGTCTGAAAGAGCCATAGGAGCCATCTCTTCCTTGTGAGTAAAGGATTCTTCTTGATAGTTTCTTCTAGATCAAAGCTTCAACCCGCTCTGATACCACTTGTAGATCCCACTAGAACTGATCTTGTCTTCCTTTAGCTTGATGTAAGGTTAGTATCCTTGGATAAATCCAAAGGTACTATGACAAAAACTTTGAGTGAATATTAAAGAGTATGCGGAATCTACTCTTTAATATTTAGAAGAATATTATAATCAAAACAGTGAATATATATTAGAACAATGATATCACTATAAAGCTTTAATATTATTAAACTTAATAATACGAGTACTCTTTCTTAGTACTAGGGTTTACAACCTTGAAGCTATGAATCTAAGAGATGTGTATGAGAAGTATTGTCATTGTCTATATGATGATAAGATGAATAAGATGAATGAGATGTTAAACTAGATGCCGATCTCCTTTTATACACCAAGGAGTTCTAATGGGCTTACAATACTTTCCTAAATATTTAGTCAAATATAATGACTAAGTATTTAATACTTTCCTAAGTATTTAGTCAAATTCTCAATCAGCATTAATTTCTTTAATCATCATTAACTTTAGTCTTCTGTTTGACTAATCAGCATTAACTTCAGTCAATTAGCATTAACTCCAGTTGAAACAACAAGAAGACTTTCATCAGGATATTTCTACACCAACAGCAGTAACTCTTAACCAGTAGTAGTAACTCTATAACCAGTGTAGTAAGTTCTTCATTAGTCCTTAACGTTAGTTCAGGAAGTACTAACTTAACCTCTAGTGTATTAATGGACTGATTTAGTATCTGGCAGTTGTAATTTGAGCCAGTACGAAACTGTTTTCTTCTTACGCAAGTACTAATATTGTGCCTTAAAAGTACTAACTTGTCAAATTCAAGTTTAGGGGAGGATTGTTAGGAATTTTGTAATAGATAGTTACTACTAGTAGGTATGTAGTTCCTACTGACAGAGTAAAAGTTCCTGCTAGTAGGTATGTAGTTCCTACTAGTAACGATAATGTTATAGTTAGTGTTGGCAGAATAAAAGTTATTCCTGCTGGTAGAACAATATTAGTCCTGGTAGTATTATGCTTACTACGAGTTGATAGTATAGTTAGTTAGTGATAGGGATATGCATGAGATATCCTAGGAAGTGATAACACTTATCACTTTAGCTTTTAGCAAGTCTTAAGGAAACAAGAAGTTAGGGTTTCATGTGTATTTAAGAAACCTACGGCCTTGGATGAAGGCAGTTGATTGAATCGATCAGAAAAACACGTTTATTATCAATAGAAAAGATCCATAGAGGATCATTGTTTTTAGTAATTCTTTAACTCTGTTGTTTATATTCCACATAAACAATAGTTTCATTTGTTAGAGTCTCACTTAGAGTTGCTTGTGATTACATAAGTGCTCTACAACCTCAACAGGCGTAAAGATCTATCTAGGGCTGGACCTACACCTACTACTGAGTCACCAGGATATGTTGTTGAGTCAGATCCAGAAGAGTATGAGGGTGATGAGACGGAGGATGGTCCTGTTGAATATCCCATGGACGGGGGAGAGGATAGAGATGATGATGATGAAGGCAGTTCACACAGGGATGACGCCGATGATGAGGATGAGGATGAAGAGAATGAAGATGAGGATGATGAGGAGGAGAAGGAGGAGCAATTAGCTCTGGCCAACTCCGCTGTTGTTGTACCTACTGTTGAGCTTGTTTCCCCCCTAAGGGAACAGAGCCTGTTACACCAACACCCTCCAATGACATTACTACCACTGGAGCTAGGATTATTATTCTGCTTTAGGCTTCCATATCGCTTCCACCAGAGACAGAGGTTAAGAGACTTCTAGCCATGCCTACTCCACCTCTATCACCACCTATCTCACTATCACCACCCTCTACAGGGGAGCGCCTTGCTAGGTGCACGGCCCTATCTGCACATTCATCACCACCACCTGTGCCATCACTATTACTACCATCATTTGGGTATCTAACCCAAATCCAGACACTCAGGATAACCTCTACTCAAGCCCTTGTTGATGCAGTTACTGCCGCATTACCATCACCTCTACTATTACCACTACCACCATCTCTATACATACCACCACCTATTGACCGTAGGGATGATATTCTCGAGTCTGAGCAGCCACCTCGCAAGAGGTCGTGTTTGTTTACTCTATGCCTCAAGTATGAGGCCGGGGAGAGTTCTACTGCTAGACCTACCGGAGGTCGAGGGGTAGACTATAGGTTTGTCAGCACCTTAGATGCTAAAGAGAGACGAAGAGGGATTAGAGAGGTTGGGTATGGTATTAGGGATACTTGGGTGGATCCGGCAAAGGCAGTTCCTGAGATAGCCCCTATGACCATGAGAGAGGTCAATACTAGGGTTACAGAGCTTGCTGAGCTCCATAAGCATGATACGCAGGACTTATATGCTCTACTAGAGGATGCTCAGGATAGTAGGACTCGCATATCACAGCGAGTCACTATGGACTCGCAGCGGGTCGACTTACTTATGGGGGATAGGATGACTCTCCAGGAGACGGTACTCATTGTGGAGGAGGAGGCCTATGCTTCCCGAGAGGCTTGGGCTCATGCGATAGGATTGAGTCAGGCGGTCCATTATGAGCTTCAGACCCACCGTGAGCAGGTATATGCACACGAGTCCCAGCTCCATGCACATCAGACACAGCTACAGTTGCAGGGTACTCTTATTCAGACACAGCACCAGGTACATGAGACTCGCTCCCAGATGCAGCAGGCTGAGATGGCAGAGCTTCGAGAGACTGACCGTAGGCGTCAGGCACAGATAGTAGAGACTCTCCGTGTGATGAGAGACATGAGGCGAGAGATGGGTGACATGCAGGCCGAGTTGTTAGCACTGCGAGAGCAGCAGAGGAGAGCTAGACAACCAGGACCAGATGTTAGAGTTCCAGATCACCAGGATGCTTCTAGAGATGCGGATAGTCACATCTAGTAGTTTATGTCATTTTACTTTGCTAGGCAGTTGTTCAGGCATGTTAAGTATTAGGGGTTCTCCCCGCTAGCATAGCCTTAGATCTTTTGTATTGTATTTTGTGTACCAAAAACTATTTCATGTAAAATTTTCCAAGTTATGAATGAAATAGATGTGTTATGTTGTACTATATACCTCTCTTGTGTTGTTGTCTCATCTGTAAATTATTGTATATCTCGTCATGATTATGACCTCACGTTTTGTCTCTTGTGATTTAGACGAATCATGGCACCTGTGACGAGACGAGGACCGAATACCCCACCTAACAACACCAACCCAAACAACATGACTCCAGAATCCGTTCAAGCTATGATTGATCAAGCTCTTCTGCGAAACTCCACCAATGGAGATGGAAGCCACAGTTCACACGGGGATAACCGAAGGAATGTGCAAACTGCGCGCCCTTGTTTCTACGCTGACTTCATGAAATGTCAACCTTTGAACTTCAAAGGGACTGAAGGCGTTGTCGGTTTAACCAGGTGGATTGAAAAGATGGAGTCAGTCTTTAATATCAGTGGTTGTGCTATCGAAAATCAGGTTAAGTTTGCCACCTGCACTCTGTTAGGTGCTGCTTTGACTTGGTGGAATAGTCAGATAAGAACCTTAGGTCCTGATGCATATTCAATGACTTGGGAAGTACTCAAGAAGAAAATGACGGACAAGTATTGTCCGCAGGGTGAAATCAAGAAACTAGAAATCGAGTTGTGGAACCTAAAGGTCAAAGGGAACGATGTTCCAACATACACTGAACGTTTCCAAGAGCTAACCCTGATATGTACCAAGTTTGTTGCTAATGAAACTGAGAAGGTTGACAAGTACATCAGTGGACTTCCTGATAACATTTATGGAAATGTGAAGTCTTCCAGACCCAAGACGTTGGATGAGACTATTGAGTTGGCCAACGACTTGATGGATCAGAAACTCCGCACCTATGCGGAAAGGCAAACTGACAACAAAAGGAAGGCTGACGATTCATCCAGAAACAACCATGGCCATCAACAACAACCCTTCAAGAGACAGAATGTCGCCAAGGTCTACAATATGGGGTCGGGTGAAAAGAAGCCATACGGTGGATCTTTGCCCAAGTGCACCAAGTGCCATTTTCATCACAATGGCCCGTGTACTCAGAAATGCCACAAATGTAACAAGGTAGGGCACTTTGCCCGCGACTGCAGAAGTTCTGGCAACACTAATGTTGCTAATGCTCAGAAGGACAATAGGGCAGTCCCCAAGGGAAATGGTTGTTTTGAATGTGGAGCTTCAGGACATTTCAAGAGAGATTGTCCAAAATTGAAGAATAAGGATGGGGGAAATGGGAATGCACAAGGCTGGGTATACGCAGTTGGAAATGCAGAGAAGAATGGGAATGCATCGAGGGACCCGGACTCCAATGTCGTCACGGGTACGTTCCTCTTAAACAACCGCTATGCATCTATCTTATTTGACACTGGTGCCGATAGAAGTTTTATATCTACTGCGTTTAGTTCCCAGATTGACATCGCCCCAACCCCATTAGAAAATAGTTATGACGTCGAATTAGCTGACGGGAAAATAGTCGGGATAGACACTATTGTACGGGGTTACACTTTAAATTTCTTAAACCATCCGTTCAACATAGATCAAATGCCCGTAGAACCGGGTAGTTTCGACGTTATTATCGGTATGGATTGGTTAAGAAGGTGCCACGCCGTGATCGTGTGTGATGAGAAACTTGTTCGGATTCCCTATGGGAATGAAACCTTGATTTTTTGTGGTAACGAAAGTAACAACGGTAGAGAATCTCGGTTGACCATTATATCATGTTCAAAGGCTCAAGAGTACATGACGAAAGGATGTCAGATCTTTTTGGCGCAGATATCCGTCAAGAAAGAGGAGGACAAGTCGGAAGGAAAGCAAATTAGGGACGTACCAATCGTCCGAGATTTTCTTGAAGTGTTTCCCGAGGACTTGTCGGGTCTTCCTCCGGCTCGACCAGTGGAATTCCATATCGACTTAATTCCAGGAGTCGCGCCCGTAGCCCGAGCACCGTATCGATTGGCACCATCCGAAATGAAGGAATTGTCGGAACAACTACAAGAGCTTTCAGACAAAGGCTTCATATCGAATGAGAATCTAGAGGAAGCATAGACTAGTAAAGAGTCTTTTCACTCTGACCTTTCATGACTGTCTACATACTCGCGCTTTCCCCCCTCCACATCATAGACGCACAATTAATCCCCCCCTCGACCCTCCCACCTCGCCCACCTTCAGGCCCCAGATGCCCCCCCTCACCCCGGGTCCCCTTCCACCGCCCCCGTCAAAACATAGACCCAGCGCACTGGCTTCGTTCAGGATGTACATTGACTACCGGGAGTTAAATAAGCTAACAGTGAAGAATCGTTATCCACTCCCGAGGATTGACGATTTATTAGATCAACTCCAAGGATCCAGCATTTATTCAAAGATAGATTTGAGATCGGGTTATCACCAGCTGAGAGTGCGACAACAAGACATTCCAAAGATGGCATTCCAAACTCGGTATGGTCATTACGAGTTTCAGTTTATGACTAACAAACGCACCTGCGGTATTCATGGACAACATGAACCGAGTGTGCAAGCCCTACTTGGATAAGTTCGTAATAGTCTTCATTGATGATATACTTATTTATTCAAAGGACAAAAAAGAGCATGAAGAACATCTTAAGGCAATTTTAGAATTGCTTAAGAAGTATAAGTTGTATACCAAGTTTTCAAAGTGTGAATTTTGGTTTACGAAGTTACAATTTCTCGATCACGTCATTCATAGCAGAGGTATTCATGTGGATCCAGCCAAGATAGAATCTATCAAGGATTGGGCATCTCCTAAGACACCGACGGAGATCCGCCAATTTTTAGGTCTTGCTGGTTACTATCGAAGGTTTATTGAGGGATTTTCGAAGATTGCTAAATCAATGACGAAGCTTACTCAGAATGGAATCAAATTTGATTGGGGAGAAAAGGAAGAAAATGATTTTTAGTTAATAAAGCAGAAGTTGTGCAGTGCACCAATTCTGGCTTTACCTGAAGGGAGTGAAGATTTTGTGGTCTATTATGATGCTTTACACAAGGGTTTAGGTGCTGTGTTGATGCAGAGAGAGAAGGTGATTGCCTATGCTTCTCGACAACAAAAAATTCATGAGAAGAACTACACCACTCATGATTTAGAACTTGGATCGGTGGTGTTTGCTCTAAAGATATGGAGACATTATCTATATGGAACCAAATGCACTGTGTTCACCGACCATAAAAGTCTACAACACATTCTTGACCAAAAGGAGCTTAACATGAGGCAACACCATTGGCTCGAATTGCTAAGTGATTACGATTGTGACATCCGTTATCACCCGGGGAAGGCAAACGTAGGGTCCGGAACCCGATTGCATAGCAGTAGGGAAAGGATTGGCATTGCGGTTTGAGCCTTAGTTATGACTATTGGCTCGGATTTCCTCAAAAAAATACTAAAAGCTCATATCGAAAGCCTAAAACCAGATGAACCTTTGAGAAAGAAGAAGATGTTAGGGGTTATGATCAGAAAGGATTATACCGATGAAAGGTTGGGGAACCAACGCGCCGATGGAAACATTATGTTTAAATGGCAGTAGTTGGTTACCTTGCTAAGGGGACTAAGATCCGAGGTTCAGCACGAACCCACAAGTCTAAGTACTCTCATTCCATCCGGTTCTGAAAAGATGTACCAGGACATAAAAAAGCTATATTGGTGGCCCAATATGAAAAAAAGCCGCAACGCCACATATGTTAGCAATGTTGACATGTGCAAAGGTCAAGGCCGAACATCAAAGGCCACGGGATTGTGGGATTGTTAGTACAAACCAGCATACCCTGACCCCTAGAGGAGTGGAAGTGGGATAATATCCGGGGATGGATTTTATCACCAAGCTTCCTAAGTCGTCATAAGGTTTTGACCACCAATCTGCGGAGATTTGTGGATTCGAATTACAAAATCTTGCTCATTCTTGCCAATAAGGGAGAATGACCCGTTAGACAAATTGGCAAGGTTGTACCTGAACAGGATAGTTAGCAAGAACAACGGAATACCTGTTTCAATCATCTGTGATCGTGATGGGAGGTTCACATCAAACTTCTGGAGATCATTTCAGAAAGCTTTGGGTATAGATTGAGTATGAGCACCGCGTATCATCTAAAAACCGACGGTCAAAGCCAGTGTACTATTCAAACTCTCAAGGACATGCTACGTGCTTGCGTGATCGATTTTGGAAAGGGTTGGGTTAAGCATTTACCATTAGCCGAATTTTTGTATAACAATAGTTATCACGCTAGCATAAAGGCCGCACCTTATGAGGCACTTTATGGCCAAAAATGTCAATCACCTGTGTACTGGGCTGAAGTTGGAGAAGCTCAACTGAACTGGGTTGGGAAATGATCCAAGAACAACGGGAAAGATTATCATGATCAAGCAAAAGAATTCAAGCTGCTCAAGATTGACAAAAAAATACGTGGATTTGATGCGGGAAAGCTGATTGAAGTTCGAAGTTGAGGATAGGGTTTGCTCAAGTCTCCTCTTGGAAAGGGGGTTGTACGTTCGGTAAGCGGGTCGGCCAAGTTGAACCCCGAGATATGATCGAACATTTCAAGGTGTTAGCCAAGGTTGGGGGGGGGGGGAAAAGGTCGGGGGGTTTTTATTGCCATTTTACAGGGGGGGGGGGCTGGGAAAAAAAAAAAAAACTTTTTCCCTCAAAAAAAGGGGGGGGGGGGGGAAGGCGGTGGATTGGGGGGGGGGGGGGGTGGATTTTTAGCATGGTTCACCATACTTTCCATGTGTCTAATCTGAAGAAATGTTACGCTGACGAACCATTAGCCATGCCGTTGGAAGGAATTCACGTTGATGGATAAGCTCCAGTTTGTGGAAGAGCCCGTTGAAATCATGGAACGGGAGATCAAACGATTAAAGCGAAGCCGGATACCATTGGTTAAGGTTCGCTGGAACTCTAGGAGAGGTTCTGAGTTCACCTGGGAACGTGAAGATTCGTTCAAACAAAAATACCCACAGCTTTTCACAAACCGGGCTTCGTCATCCACTACAAGGTCTTAAGCTTTGAGGACAAAGCTCTTTTAACGGGTGGAGACTGTAACATTTCTCAATTTCAGGTCATTTTACGACTCCTATTATTCGTCACTATTTATTTTAGTCCGATACGCGTTTACTTTTAATTTAACTTTTAAGCTAAATCGCGTAGACTAGAAATAATCATACAATGTAAACGGTCACCAAATAAATTAAGGTTTACATCAATCAAGTGTTATATAATTATTAAGAAGTTAATTAATGACTCTGCGTATTTTAAATTTTATTGGACACGTAAAAGGTTTACGTTTCGCAATAAAATACATTTAGACACACCCCGGAAATACCTAGACTTACCTAGACTCAAACCAATACCCACTTTTAAACCTTAAACACAAAATTTAATCAAATCTTGTGTTAATAACCCACTAAGGCCGAATGTGGGGACAAAAGCAACTAGAAATCCTTAAAAATCTTACACAAAGTACTTGTACATCAAGGTTTAATTAAGAATTGTACTTAATGTCCCTAACTAGTCTATTACACAATGGATAATGGCAAAATGTGCTCTCTTTCTCTCTTGGATACCCGCGGCAACACAACAACATATATACATCATAAGATTTTCAAATCTTAGGTAAATCTTGTACCAAAATATGGTAATTAAGAGGTGTACTTAGGTGGTTTAGCAAAATACAATGTGAGGCTAACTAAAACCACAAAACCTCCAAGATTAGGGCACGGTTTGGTTTGATTGGGACTAGGTAAACCAACTAGCTCATGAGCCTATAAATGCCCATCTACACTTAACATATGACACTTCTTGAAACTCTTAAACACATTAAACACACTCTCTCAAGCAAACCATCCTTGTCTCACTTATTTCGGGTCACAAACCGCAAACAAACACCTACACAATTCATTCGAACCTTCAATAATACTAGGGTCTTCATAACAAGGACGTAAGAGGAATACTCGAGCCAAGGTCGGGTAAATTGTATGAGTTTTGAAGCTTAGGGTTGGTTATTCGATAGTGTACACGTTTGGGTTAGCATTCTTCACGTCCAAACTCGTCAACCAAGTCACTAGGACCCTTTGTAAGTCGCGTCAAACTTGTACATTTCGTATTATACTTATTTCCTTGATATCTAGTCGTATAGGCCACGTAATAGGTGACTAACGAGTTTACATGGGTGTGAACACGCATGGTTCAACCCATGCGTGGCACACGTACACATATATACATATAATCTATCTTGTGTGGTGTTAAGAAACATGTACAACATGATTAAATGGCGAGCAAAGGCTTAAACGTGTTTGTCTATATGCAAATGTGAACACCAACGTGAACAACAAACTCTTACACTTGAAATACATGAAACTATACGTAAACTTTTAAAGTGAATGCGATATTGTGGCTTGGGAAAGTGCATACGACATTACTAGACGTTTGCATGTGACGAACACAACCATTTCGAGTGCTAAATGAGCTTACAATGATTTCTAGTAGCACAATGAAACCTAATAAACCCTAAGGAGCTTAACGGGCCACTAAATGGTCTCGTTAAATCCACACAGCCGCATTTGGGCCCAACAGGCCCAACAGCCCATTAGTTAGGGCCTACGGCTTAATATTAAGCTTACATGAGCTTATTAATGGATTAAAAGGGCTTATGGAACCTAGTTATACAAATGAACACCCTTAGAAACCATATCGCGCCTTAATGGACTTGGTGGTCATTAGCGAGGCCCAATATGGGCCTAACAGCCCTAATAAGCTCAAAATAGCTTAATTGAGAGCTTATATAGAAATATGGACTTATAACAACCTTATAAATCCTAATGGACCAAAATGGGACAAGCTTGAACACGTATAACGTTAAACATGCTCTTAACGGGCCTAAAAGCCTATTAACGAGCTTATTGACTTATAAATAAGCCGACCAATAAAAGCAGACCCACGAGTGCTTATTTAGACTTGAAAACATGTTGGATCACATTATAAAGCTCTAGTAAGCATTTTGAAAACTTACGGATTAGGGTTGTTGGGCTAACAATCCCAATGAGCTCGAATAAGCTAAAATAAGCTCACCCGAGCTTATTTTTTAGCTTAACAGTTTTAAATAAGTTTAAATAAACTTAATGAGGGCTTATGTGCCTTTGAGAACTCATTTGGACCTTTAGATTGCTTATTGGACCTTAACGGGTCCAATAAGGCTGAATAAGCCAAAATAAGCTCATCCAAGCTTATTTATAAGTTGACCCAGCTTATATGGCTTATTGGAGTCCATTAAAACCAAATGCCACTTGTTAGGACTTATTTGGACTTAAAATGCGAATTTTACAAGTTAGGGAACTAAAAGTGTAAATTTGTAAACGTGGGAGGAGGGTTGGGGGGGGGGAGGGGGTGGGGGGGAAGGGGGGGGGGGAGGGAGGGGGAGGGTTAAAACTGCGAAAACTGATTTTATAAAGTATATGGACTATTTTGGTCACTTCTAAAACTTAAAGGACTATTTTGAAAGTATAAGGACCTAAAGAGAAATCCTTGTAAGATTGAAGGACTAAAAGTGTAATTATGGAAACTTAAGGGTTTAAAAATTGTAATTATCCTATTTCATAACATAGGGGCTGTTTTGTAAATATAAGAAACCTAAGGGTATTTTATGAATAAAGGTGTTTTTTATAAACACTTAAACGACTCGGACAAGTTAAAATATATATCGGATATTATACAAATGAAAGCACGACTTAATAAATATGAATATTTATTAATAACGTTTATACATATATATTTGAACGTGTGTAATCGTATACTTTCCACAGATCCCTCCAAGTAAAGACAAATACAATAAACATGTGCACCACCACACAAGTGATAACAGTATATATAAACTAGCAATTTATTGTAGTTTATGCATTAAGTCGTTAGCCTAAACTTGTAGACTAAGACTGGCCGTATTTACTTAGGTATTTGACGGTGTGATTCATTTGCCATACTTGGATATATTATCATTTTCAGAGGACTATTTACTAAGGTGAGTTCATAGCCCCATGTTTTACAATTATTTAAATGATTTACATCTTTGGGGTGAGAACATGCTTTGTTTTACAAATTGGACGCAAGTGTACATTTTATACAATGATTACGTGTTTGCCTAAGTAGCGATAACCCACTGAGCCCTTTATCATGAACTGTCAATTACTAGATTGTGAGCGCGAATGTTATAAATAGATCTATTTGGGATTGACATCCCCGTTTGGGTGAGTAGCGCTCACTGTGCCGGTTTGCCGGACAACAAACGTATACCATGTCGGATTTGGGATGTTGCGGGTTAGAACATCATTCACGGGCATTATTGGCAATTTATTGCATTCATACATGTCGAGCTTCAGTGTCATAAGCTTAGGAAAAAGTAATTACTTTTTATGATGTTTGCATCTGTTGCTTAATCATACACTTGGAAATCTTGCGGTCCTACTATTGATTTACATAAACCTATGAATTCACCAACTTTATGTTGATATTTTAAGCATGTTTTCTCAGGTCAATAAGGCACGAGGTGCTCAGATACATTGGGGGTCACTCTTTGGAAAGAGTCAGTACTAAAGATTTGGGCGTATTACATTTTGGGAACATTTGTTATAAACCAAAATCTTTACTTATATTGTCAAACAATTTAAAGCCATGAGTTTATGTAATGAACAAGTATTTTGTTAATCCAATGTATCTTTTTAAAACGACATGTTTAGTGGTCGTTCTCATATCTTGTGCTATTGATCTATGAAGTAACGCCCTCGGATATTCAACATTCCGCTGCTACTCAGATTTGGGGGTGTTACAATTTAGCACACTTAAAACTCATTTTTGAGTTTTGTATTTATAGGGTCTGGAGTCGGTGTTGATACGGCGTATCCAAGGTATTGGATATGGCGTATTGGAGTTTCTTAGAGTAGGGACCACGCTTGATATCTTCCAGAATATTCACGTACTATATCTCTAATACGGCGTATTGGTCTTCTCTAGATACGGCGTATTGAGCTTGTTTCCTTTGTGGTCTCTGGTGAGTGCAGGCACGGATACGTCGTATCTTCCTTGATAGAGACGACGTATTGGTTGTCAGAACAGTAATCTTCAAAATATCTTCGTTTAAGCTCCAAAATGCGCACCTTTTGCTAATATTCACCAAGTACTCCGTAATTACTGTAATTCTCAAATATAAACGATTAAATAACAATTCTTTGCAATAATTATACAAAATGGGTTAAATACATGGGATAAATGATGCTATAAAATAGACGTTATTTGATGTCATCAAATATCCCCCTACCCTACTTGTTCTCAAGTAGCCTTTAGAAGTTTATAAAAATGTATCCATAAGGATATTTTCCGTTAAAGCATTTATTTGATCTACTACAAGTACGCAACGAAACACCTCATGAAAAAGGAAGATGAAAACACTCAAATCACTCAACTAATTTATGTGGTAACATGGAACTAATTCGCTCAATTGCTCGGTCGTGACGAGTATTCTATCATAAGCTTGACAAGGATAAACATCTCCACCACTAAAGCTAAGGAGTAACAAGTTTATAAAGGTAAATATGGGTTTATATGAGAAGGCTTAGGGTTAATTACTCTAACTAATCTTTATCGATACCAATATTCTAGGAGGGCGACAAAGACCACACATACAAACCCGTAACGACGGGATAGACACATGTGACTGCTCACTCCCACCTCGAACAAGCTAAAGAGTAGGAATAGTAGAGTAATATAAGGTATGGATCTTCTAACTTTCACCAATAGTAATAAACCAACAAGGCAGCTGAGACATGCATACATGGCCGTAACGACGGAATAGACATGCACGCTCGATCACATCCTCATTCGCATAAAACCCATGGCTAATGATTAGGAAAGGAAATAAATTGTTGTTAAATAAAAATTACAAAACAAATAGATTAAGTCTAAAATACAAGTTGCTAGACATTTTTTTCCCGACCGTCACCATGATAAAGACACAACTATTTACAACGTCTTGATCATTGATAAAAAACAACAACTAAGTTGGCGTTCCCGTAACGGTCAACTTCCTAATCATCCCATACTTTACATACTTTACAAGGCAAGTGGCGGTATCTTTCACTTTATACAATACTCTACATCGTCGATTTGTATCAATGAATAATCGATCCTTCGTGTAATTCCTTCGGTAGTTGCGAAACGATTATCTTCAAACTTTCCTTCTCTTTTTTGTTGCGATTTTTCTAATTTTTTTGAACTTTTTTTCAAACAATATACTACGAAACTCGGTGTAATTTCATTATCTTCACGATCATAATAATTTCGGATAATTCTTTTGATAATTCCTTCATTCTTCGAACGTACCATTAATTGCGATGGTAGTAAAAATACATGAGTTTTGACTATAATATACATTCCCATTTGCGATATGCAAATTTCTTCCAACCGTACCAAAATAGACACAAGACTCGGGAAATACAAACTTTACACTTTAAGCAACTAGCAACTGTAAAACAAACTTAATTTAACAGGGTAAGCTAAGGTGTAAAGGTGTAATGAAACAAATAATTGGTGTAGTTCCTAAAGGATTGGCTCTACGGGTTGTTCTAGGGGTATCTTACTCTTAAAATGAGAGTAAACAAAGGGTTTATACGGGGGTTAACTAACCAGTGTTGTTAGTTAATAAGCAACATGTAAAGGCGATTTGGGTGTAATCCTAAAAATTTACCAATTTAAACAAGTTACTCAATCTAAATCCATAGTACTCATCATTGCGGTCTCGAGTAATATACCAAGCCAAGTTCTAAAGTCTACAACATCACCGGCACACTCATATTTTGTCGAATTTGGGTAAACATTTGGGAACAGATAAGGTTAAATCCTTATAATATCTATCAAGGGTTATTGTGTGCGGGTTATGTATCAAATAATTTCACAAAAGTATGCTTGAAAAAAAATTAAATTTGAGCATAATTTAAGCATTTTAGTGTGAAAAATAGGACAAGTAAACATTCTAATTTCATCTCCCTACTTGAATTATACAACATCCTCGTTTTATAGATAAAACATTAAATACGAGAATTAAAAAGAATTAGAATGAGAAACTCTCCTGATATTTGCTCGGTAGATTCTCTATGTTGAGTTTGTGAGCAAGAATCTGTGTGCGAAAGCGGGTCTGAATACTAGCACGAACAACACACACAGAAATCAAGAAAATATGTAGTCTACCAAATTTTTTCGTTCAGAAGGTTCCTGTATTAAGCATAAGAAAACAAGTGCATTCTTTCTCATTGCATTTGTTGGTTAGACTCGAACTAAAATCCTAATAACTGTACAGGAAGTCGATACTATGTATCCATACCCCAGGATACGCCGTATTGATACCTATGTCGAATATGCTGTATTCATTTAATGAATACGTCGTATAGACTGTGCTGAAAATAAGGACTGGATAACGTCCAGAAGGTCAATACGCCGTATCCATGGGGTTTGGATACGCCTTATAGCCAGTCAGGGAAGACAGACTCGATAAAAAATTGAAAATACATTTCGGGTCGTCTCCCGGCAAGCACTTTTGTTTACAGAAAAGTCTTTACGTTAGACTTGCCCTAATTTAATCCCATCCTTATAAGACAATTTGGGGTCGAACGGGATGTCAAATGGCACATACAAATTCTTGATTAGTAAAATAAATGACATCCATTTGTTAAGATGATTCCAAGTCATGATATTAAAATTTAATTCCTTGATAAAAGTTTCAGCTTTAAAAAATTTATTAGGTTTATCATGACTTGTTTCCAAAAGCTTATTTGACCCATGTGCATACGCACCATCATCGACATTTATTACATTAGGTAATGGTATGACAGACATATCCCCCGAAGAGTGTTCAATATTGACTTTATCATCATCATTGTCCTTATCTGATTTTGAATCATTGGGATAAATTACGTTAAAAGGGAATAGATCATTAAAGTTTAAAACGTTTTGTTCATCTTCATCACATTCGGACAATGATGTTTCATCTTTTAAATTAAATTCATTGATATGTTGAGGACTTAAGTTAAGAAATCTAATTTAGACGTTAGAGCATCATTGTAAACAATGGCTGGAAATTATTTTTCAAAATCTTTAAAGTAGTCTAAATCATCAAAATAACTGACCGTAGGCTCGGGTGATGGAAACGAAGGCATATTGACTTTATCATTATCGTTTTTCAAATCCGTTTTTAAATTGTTGACATAAATTATTTTAGTGGAAAATGAATTTTTGTCATAAATTACCATGTAATCTTCATCATCAGATTCGTCGAACGATATTCTAAAGTCAATTTTATTGTCATTAAGAGGACTTACCGTGGGTTCACGGGAGAGCGTAACTTCAGATGTTAACGCGTCATTAAGGACTATAGCTGGGAATTCAGTTTCAATAGATCTAAGGTCGTGAACATCTTCATTATACCAGATCTTACCATACGTAGCTTCCTAATTATACACCTTGCCACGCCTATGAGCTTTTTCTTCCTCAAGCCTGATATACTCTTCCATAGTAATGTTGGGGTCGTCCATTTTAACCTATAATAAATTTTCTACGAAAGGAAAAGGTCAAATAGACAGATACGCCGTATTCAGTAAACTGAATACGCCGTATTAATGTTGGATTCGAATACGCTGTATTGGTTTAAAAAAATTATACACCGTATCCAATAAATTGAATACGCCGTATTCAGTATTCGACTCAGAAAGTTACAGTGAACTGTAATAATGCAGAAAATACACAAACACACAATATACAAAAATATACAATGTGGAAAATTAAACACACAAAACAAACACACAAATATGCAAATTAATCTAAGCTAAACTAAACTAAAACACTAATAAATAGGAATTAAACAACTTCACTCCCCGGTAGCGGCGTCAAAAACTTGATGTGTCGTTGTGTGGTGTATATTTTTATGATTCAAGTTAGAAAGTTTTAATATTTACATTTTTGTCGACTTAACAAAAAACAACACTTTAACAGGCAGTGTACCCGGTCGGTGGTAGATTCATGGTAAGTAGGATGTCGAACACTTAAAGCGAGGTCAAATCTCTCAATTTATTTATACTTTGTTTATCTAATCTAAGTTATTTCTAATCTAAGTCAAACCTATGATAATCCTATGTTAGTTCTAATCTTAATTCTAACAGGTAAAAGGGGGGTTTCAGCCTGAGAGACTGGCAACGGTTTTTTGGTTGGTGACTACAATCAATTCAAGACACTTTAAACCCAGCAAGTAAATTAACAGAGAGATAAAAGATCGTGTCGAGCCTTAGATAAAAACGGTATTAGCCATTATTAATCCGATTAGGAAGATGGTTTGTTTATTACAATGCAATGATTACTTATCTCGAAGCGAGGCCTATCTTCTTAACTTAAGGCGAGACTTCATTCAAAGACCTAGACACAATTAATTCTGTCACAAATAAAATAGCATCCGCATGAAGCACATATTTGCTTATTAAAGATCTAACTTAGGAGATTAAATCAATGGTGATCTTGTTAAACCCTAGCTCATAGAGACTTTACCTACTTACTGCTTAATGGCAATTTATACACTAGTAGTCCACTTGTCCAACTATCCAATGGAATCAGAACATTATTTGTTGAATTATCTAGATTCACCTACTCGTCAACATGTTCAATAAACCAAAGGCAATATCCAATTAACTAGTTAAGCCAGAAGCGTGTCCTTAGCATGAATTTAGAAGCACAATATTTGTGATCCTATGATTCTAGATGTATAAACTACTATATGGAGAGCTATCCCGGCATCTAGATTACTTGGTCCGTATCACTAGATCCAGTTGAATGATAGGTCGCATACAAAATCACGTAAACAAGTATATTGATAAACATAAACAAGCATACATCGATAAATTAAGCAATCGAGATATAAACAAAACCAAATATTCTGATCTTCATAATAATGGCTAGTATCCAAAAGTATTATCCTTCAAACATCATAATTAATACAAGAGTAATTGTTTTAGCCAAGGTAAACTAACCGAGTTAACGAATGATACCAAAAACTGAACAATTACAAAAGTATAAGAAATTACACGTTGTCTCCTATGGATTGGAATGCGTTTCAAGACCCTTCTACTCTTTTTTCTCCTCTGAAAATCAACTTTTATGTGTTTCAGGTATCAAGAATATATTTTAGCGACACTTAAACTCATTTTTTTAGTTTGATTTAATAGGGTCTGAGTCGGTGTCGATACAGCGTAAAAAAAAGATAAAGGGGGGGGGGGAGTACAAATACATAAAAAAAAATTGAGAACAAAAAAACAAAATTAAAAAAATAATTTATAAGTAGAAGAAGGAAAGGAACACTCACGTCCCTACCCGTCGTTGCAACCCACCCCCCCCCTCCTCAGCCACCACTACACTCACCCTACCCCCCTCGCCGGCACCACTGACAAGATAACCAGCGAAATGGATTAACTTGAAGAAGTGACCAACGCTTGTATTCATCAATAAAAAACACATACTAAATCACCATAACGAACGACGACGTATTGGTCTTCTCTGGATACGGCGTATTGAGCTTGTTTCCTTTGTGATCTTTGGTGAGTGCAGGCACGGATACGCCGTATCTTCCTTGATGGATACGGCGTATTGATTGTCAGAACAATAATCTTCAAAATATCTTCGTTTAAGCTTCAGAATGCGCGCCTTTTGGTACTATTCACCAAGTACTCCGTAATTACTGCAATTCTCAAATATAAATGATTAAGTAACAATTCTTTGCAATAATTATACAAAATGGGTTAAATACATGGGATAAATGATGCTATAAAATAGACGTTATTTGATGTCATCAAAGGGTGTGTCTCTAAACAGGGAAATGACAGTTGAGGCTAGGATAGAGAGGGTTAAATTTGCAGAAAAAGAGAACAGTGAAAATTTTAATTCCCTCTTGTAGGCAGCCCCTTAAATACTGACGGTCCCATATATGTTAGGGGGCTGCCCGTGTAATTTGGGGGCCATTTTCTGGGGATGGTGAATTTTTCCTAGAATTCTCAGTTTGTCACTTTAGTGCAGAAAAATATGGGGCTAGTGACAATAAGTTTTACCAAGTCCAATTGCTCAAGAATCAACTAATTCTAACTTTGTCATCTAGATGTGATAAAGCTAGTCTAAGACAAAGGGATTGTGTAGGCAATTAGTTAGGCATAGAAAATTTAATAATGCATAATAATTTCATCTAGCATAACCATTTAATCAGCAAGCGTATTATATTTTGGATGATAAAATTAAAAGATCATCCAAGGCAAATTATATTGCCCGCTTGCGTATCTACAATAAATTCAAGAGACTAAGTAGCACATCATAGAATAATTAGTTATATTAAAAAGTAATAATAATAATAATAAGTATGTAACACTTCAACAAACTTCTTCATTTATTTTTGCTCTTCATTACGTTCTTGAGCGCTTTTCTGATTGACCTTAACCCTTTACGGTGCTCATCTCGTTGTTGGCTTTAGTGGTTTAGAATTTCAGTTTGGTAAGAGTTCATTGTTTGATTTTCATGAGGGGGGTTTTCAAAGACTCTATGGACAACGTTTGACAAAGAATTGACGAGTTGAAATGGTGAGTGAGTATTAGAATGAAAAGATTCTTCATCATTTCCATTATTATTATAATCTATATGATGAGGTGATAATGGATGATCAAGGATGTTGGAAGATAAGCTAGGATTGGAAGAGCGACATCTTTTCTTGCCATGATCTGATCGCATCTTTCACTCATAATGAGGAGCGAGAGGATGCATGACACGGTCACATAAGATGTAGCGATCATTTGACAACTTGGGAAAATTAGACACGATATAAGTGAACAATCTAGTCAATAGCATTCTGTAAGGTAGAATTGCCTTAGGTGTATTTCGAATGCTTTCCATTCGTTTAAAATGAAAAATGCTAGATTGTAGTTAGTGGGGGTTTTAATGCAATAAAGCATATGACATAGACATGTCAGAACATGATCACGATGACCTCCTAGACAGAATACATTTCACGAATGATCTCGACCCAAGAATTTCACGATTTAAAATTTTGTTGTCATAAACATTAATGGTTTTCTTATTACAAACACGAGTTATTTGACCTTGTCGAGGAGTTTCAATGAGGGTTTTAATGACACTTGGGGAAGGAGGAATGGTTTGATAATGACCTTTTATGGGACTGCTAATTTCCAAGTAGTCAAGTGACCACTTGTCAGAATATGAGCAGTGACCTTTAGAAGGAATCAGCGAATCCCCAAAATATAATCGAACATCTTTGGGAGTGAAGAAAAATGTTATTATTTTGAATGGCGAAATGAACAAAATATAATCGAAACTCTTCACAAAGTTATAGTTAAACTCAAGTTGACTATAGAAAAACGCAAGAACAAAACGTGAAATGATATCTTCATTTATCTTTCAAAAGACACTCAAACCCGATAGACTTAAACTTGGCCATTGATGTAGTTATAAAATTTTTCAAAGTTTTGACTTACAACCCGACCCTCAATGAAAGTATCAATTTCAAGAAGTTTTAAGTGTGATTTTGTGAAGTGGTTGATCAAAATTCTTCATTGATATGATTAGAATATAATTATGAGGTGTTTGGTTATCTAGTCCGTGATGCGAGGCATTGTCACCTAAAATAAATAATTTCCATGTTTTATTAATATGAGACTATAAATGTTAACCAATAATTTGTGCGCTAGTGTGTTGCCTATTTGTAATAAAATGTGCAGTAAATCGGTTAACTGCACTCTAAAAATAAAACTTATGAGTTCAACCAAAAACTGCTCATTAAATTTAAATTTTGACTCATTCCAAAGGCATGTCAAAAAAATACATAGCATTATGTATGTCGATTTTTTTTCATGAGATCATTATGCATGTATGCTAAAAACGTTTTTAGGACAATTTATCTATGCATAAAAGCATTTTATTTTGATCCTAACGGGTGAGTGATTTTGAAATAGAATTGGGGTTTTGTGAGAATAACAACTTTTGACAAACATACTTCAATTATGCAAATCCTATGTCTACGGGAAGCATATTAGTTATACATTATGTTGTTGTAGTCCTAATTGCACACAAACACAAGAAAAATTAAAATCCCCAATTTTGAATTTTTGTTCAACATGAACCCTAGACATAAATTTGAAATAAAACAAATAAAATGACTTACAATTGATAATCTTTTTGATGTTAGGAATGATTATTAGTGTTGATTTGATCTTCAATTAGTGTTTTAGTGGTTGATTTTAAGGTTTGGTGGTTTTGGGTTCGTGGTTCGTCAATGGCTGAAGAGAAGGGGTGTTTGTTTTTGTTTTACAATAATGAGGGTGACAGACATTTGTGTACGTCTGGTGGCGGTCCCATATCAATCTGGGGCCGCCTGATAAAATCAAGGGGCCGCCTCCCGTGGAGGTGTTTTGGACTTGATTTTTGACTAAAAATTTTACTGAATGAGTGATGTTTTAATTTATATTTCTCTAATTAAAAATGCTTAAAGTACTTCAGACGAAGTATTTAAGTTGTCACGACACGGAGTGGAACACGGACTAGAATCGAGACATAAGAAAAGGAGGACGATTTATGGAATGTGTTCCATCATTCCAAAACCAAGACATAGATAGTTAAATGATACACGTTTAAGGGGTTTAGTGAGAATGTCGATGATATTGTCGACAGACGGCACTTTTTCGATAGAGATATGTCCTTTTTGGACATTATCACAAAGAAAGTGGTGACAAATTTCGATGTGTTTAGTTCAAGATTGTTGCACCGGGTTTTTGCTAAGGTCAATCGCGCCTTTATTGTCGCACATAATAGGGACGTTGTCGAGTCGAATGTCGTAGTCGATAAGAGATTGTTTCATCCATAGTGCTTGTTGACATGCCTTTCCGGCGCTTACATATTTGACTTTGGTAGTGGATATAGAAAGAGCGGTTTGTTTCTTCGACAACCAAGATGTTAAAAAACATCCCACGAACGTACAAATACCGCTAGTGCTCTTTCTGTCTACATAATCTCCCGCATGATCAGAGTCGGCATATACTACGGTTTCTATGCCGGTCCCCTTAGGATACCATAATCCTAAGTGCGTAGTGCTTTTAATGTATCGGAAGATACGCTTAACCGCTTCAAGATGAGAGGTTTTAAGAGCCTCTTAGAAGCGTGCACAAAGGCAGACACTAAACATGATATCGGGCCTACTTGCCGTTAGGTAGAGTAAACTACCTATCATGCCTCGATACTTGGTACTATCTACCGACTCACATTCTTCGTCTTTCGTGAGTTTAGTATCTGAGGACATGGGGGTTTTCATTTGTTTAGAATCTTTTAAGCCAAATTTCTTTAGCATTTCTTTAATATATTTAGATTGATTAAAGAAGATACCGTCTTCCATTTGTTTTATTTGTAGTCCAAGGAAGAAGTTAAGTTCACCCATCATGCTCATCTCGAACTCGTCATGCATGATTTTGGCCAATTCATCACACACGTCTTGAAAAGTCGAGCCGAATATAATGTCATCGACATATATTTGAACGATGATGAGATTTGAAATTTTCTTCTTAGTAAAAAGAGTGTTATCTACCATTCCCATTTTGTACTCATGTTTAGTAAGAAAAGCTTTTAATTTATTCTACCAAGTTTTGGGTGCTTGTTTAAGACCATATAAAGCTTTCTTTAGTTTATAAACATGATCCAGTTTTTCGAAGTCAATGAATCCTGGAGGTTGTGCCACGTATACCTCCTCATTGATAAAACCATTCCAGAATGCACTTTTTACATCCATTTGGAATAGCTTAAAATCTAAACCACCAGCATAAGCTAATATTATTCTAATAGACTCAAGTCTATTAACTGGGGCATAAGTTTTGTCATAATCGATGCCCTCTTGTTGATTATAGCCTTGAGCAACTAACCTAGCCTTATTTCGAGAAACAACACCATTCTCATCTAACTTATTTCTAAACATCCACTTAGTTCCTATGATTGTCATATTCTTAGGTTGCGGTACTAACCCCCAAACATTATTTGCAACAAATTGATTTAATTCTTCTTGCATAGCGATTATCCAATTTTCATCCGTTAAGGCTTCATTCACATTCTTAGGATCTATAGTTGATATAAAACAAAAGAAGTTACTTTGGTTTTGGGCTTTTGACCTAAGAGTTCTTTGGTTAAGGTTTCCTATGACATTTTCTAATGGATGGTTCCTAGATTCCTTAATATTGACTACTTCATCAATTTCTAAAGTTTCATCCTCAATGTCATTTTCTAAGTTTTTCTTTTCGGTAACCTTAATTGCTTCTTCTTCATCTAAGTCATCATCCACCAAGGGTGATGTCTTAGAGGATGGAGGAGTTTCATCGAATGTCACGTTGAGTGATTCTTTGATTTTCATGGTGTGTTTATTAAGGATGATGTAGGCTTTACTATTTTGGGAGTAACCTAAAAACACACCTTCGTATGACTTTGGGTCAAACTTAGTGAGGTAGTGACTCACGTATTCTTACTCCCTATTTATATATAGATAAATATAAATATATAACAAGGATCAAAATCCACAAAATCAATGAAACCGGAAGTAGTATAGAGTGTTTCTGGGTCGTTATGTCCCAACGAGGCTTGAATGGAGAATCGAATGACGAATTGATAATCGGTGTTTGAATATGACAAGGATATGATTGGGCACTAAACCTAATAAGAAAATGCACGAAAAGATAAGCAAGGAAAATAAGCTAGAGCAGGCATAAAGGCCAGGAATGATAAAAACACTTAAAACTTTTACACTAAGACACAAATAAGCTTAAATAAGCTTAAGACAAACCAAATAAGCTACACTAACTCTAAATAAGCAAATTCAGCAAGCAATTAAACTAAGTTAAGCAGGAGAAACTCAGCAGTACTAACAACAGTACTAACAGTATTAACTATCAGTACTAACTTGGAGTTAGTACTGCTAGCTTTAACAAAACACAATGAAACAAGAAATAAGCAAATAGGCTAAAACAGATATTTAACTACCCCTAATAAGCACTCAGGCATAAGAATAAGCAACTAGATTAAACTAAAATGGCAAATAAGCTAAAAAGCTACAATCTGATAAACTATTAAAATTGCTTTGAAAAGGCGAATAAGCTTAAATAAGCTCTACTCAAGACAGTAAACGAAAATGGGCTTAATCTACTCTAAAAAGCTAAGGAAATCTTAAATAAGCAGAAATAATAAGCTAATAAGCAATAATGAACCAACAGTACTAACAGTTTTAACTACCAGTACTAACTTGGAGTTAGTACTGCTAGCTTTGAGTTAGTACTGCTAGCTTTAAAAATCCCGAATTAGAACCAGCAGTACTAACTATGGGTTAGTACTGCTTGTTCCAAACACCCCTTAAAGTTTTCAAAAATCATTTTTCTTTTTATTTTAAGCTGATTTGATCCTAATTTGTTAAAAACAGATTATCAAATAACAAAATAAGGCACTTATAAGCAGATTTTAGTCAATAATAAGCACTTAAATAAGCCAATTCAATATAACAGTTTTAATTCATAACTAACTGTACTAACTAAGAAATTTGCACAAGTCACTTTTAAACTAACAACTAAGCAAGATAAGCACTAAATGTAACATCCGAGAATTTTCGAATTTAGAATGACGATGTCAATCTTTGACTTTTAGGGTCTGGCTTGACTTATAAGA